>VMDO01035982.1:0-15562 GCA_007922755.1 Pedetes capensis
TGTGCATAATATAAGGGGCTGTTTGTTTCTTTATTATTTCCACAAGTATCTGGGTAATGAGAGTGTTAAAGGAGAGTTTCTTGGAAAATTCTATTGAATTGTGTTTCAAAGAACAAATGAAAATCAGTAATGCAACACTGTTTTCTTTGTGAAGTGAATTCCTGATTGCATAGCCTAAGCAAAGTAAAAGGTACATCTCATGCCCATGTAGGAATTTGCCTCAACAGAGATAAGATGACTTATAGAAGTTTAATGGTTAAATTCACATACAAATAACCTACTTACATTGTATGACACACAAAGTAAAGTCAACATTTTAGACCAAACTGTTTGGTGTTAGGTGAGTTCGTGAGGATAACCATGGTACAAGTCTGGTAGTCAGTTTTAGTAGTTTACCCAAAGATCAAGTCCTGGAAATGTGGTTATCACCAAACAAACTTATAAAGAATTTCACAAAATTAAAGTTAAATATATCAATTTCACATGCAATATATATTTTCATTCATTATATTTATTCATTGATTCAACTAATATTTATTATGTACTTGCTAGATTCCTATAAAATGATAACAGAACACAAAAACTTGTTATTCTCCTAAATAGGAACAGGAAGCATATAGTACATATGTACATAGACAATACATTCATATTGTAGGGAGTTGAATAGTGGCTCCCCAAAGCATATGTTCACATCCTCAACCTGGAACTTGTGACTGTGAATCTTATTTGGAAAAAGGTCACTGAATTATAATAAAGTTAAAGATCCACAATGAGGCCACCCTGGATCCCCTGGGTGGGGCTTCAGTCCAAAGGCAGGTTCTTTCTATGGGAAAAAAGGGAAAAGACAGAAAAGAAGGCTTTTTGAAGATGGAGGTTGTTGTTGTTGTTGTTAGGTGCTGTTGAGTCGTGTCTGACTCATGGCGACCCTCATAGGGTTTTCAATGGCAGATTGTTTCAGGATTGCCTTGGGAGTGGGTTGCCATTTCCTTCTCCCATTTTTGTGGTACTGGGAATCGAACTCAGGACCTCAGAGACTGCAGAGTGGTGCTCTGCCAACCGAGCTAAATCCCAGCCCGAAGATGGAGGTAGAGATTGTAATTATGCGTCCACATGCCAAGAAATGTCTTGAGCTACTAGAAGTTGGAAGACACAGTTAAGGATTCTCTCCTCAAGCTTTCAAAGAAAATACACCCCTGTTAACATTTTAATTCCAGAGTTCTGGCTTCCAAGTTGTAAGAAAATGTTTCTGTTCCTTTAGGTCTCTAAGTTTACAGTACTTGAGCAATGGTCAGAGGGAGGCCAGTTGGAGGAGATATCCTGCTTGTTAAGATACCATTTTGAGACCCAACATCATGACTCATCTTCCACTTGCCTCGGTATCTAATGTCAGGGGCCAAGAAGAGTTAAGCCATAGTCAAGAAAGAGCCACTGTGTATTTTCTCTAATCACTGCTACCCTGAGAGAATGAACCCACTGAGTCCTACCTAGAAACCAATAATGGGAACCAAGGTATTGTTTCTGAAACAAAAAATTGACATTACCTAATGTCATGATTTGGGATGAATGAAAACAATGTAAAAGAGAAAACTAGTACAGTGAAAACCTATTTTTTTCCGTGAAATAGAAGACCCAGAAACAGACAGGAAGATACTTTGAACTTCTGTATTGATTTTAAGCAGATTCACCTTGTTCATATAGGAATTGGAACAATGACAACAGAATGCACCTTTGGCCACAAGGAAGCTATGGCATGCAAAGCCTCAGGGAAAGAGCATATTTTTGAAAATGGTTGTGATAGTTAACCTTGATTATCAACTTGATTAGATTGAGAGATACCTGGGAAATCACTAAAGCATACTTCTGAGTGTGTTTGTGAAGCCATTTCCAGAGATAACTGTCATGTGGGGAAGCAACTGAGTGGGTAAGACCTGCCCTAAATGGTGTTGGCACTATCCAATTGGCTGGGGGCCTGAATGGAACAAAAGCAGAAGGAAGAAGCCAGTCAGCACATGCAAACTTAACTTTTCCTGAGCTGAAGAATCCATTGCTTATGGAATCCCCTGTGGATGTCAGAGGCCAGGTTCTTCAGGTTCCAACATGGACTCATGCCAGGGAGTCTGCAGGGAGCTTCCTGACCTTCAGCCTCAGACTGGAGCTGCATCATTAGCCCCTCTTGTTATGAGGCTTCTAGTTTGTTAGACTGAGCAGCTAGTGTTTTTTCTGGTTCTGTTCCTCCCCAAAATCCTGATTAATACAATGGTCTAGGGCAGAATTTATAAGAAATATAAGGAAACTACACTGCATTCTAAGAGTTGCCTAAAATTTTTTGGTTTTTTATCATGCAAAGAAAGCAGTCAAAGAAAAAGAATGTGAAGTAAAGAGTAAACTGAAAAAGAGGGAAAAATACATATCTATATAAGTGGATATGTCAATATAGTGTTTTGGATGCAAGTTTGATTCAAGATGGATTGCACAGTAATGGGAGTTTGTTGCCCTAAGTAATCTAACAAAGGATGGATATGTCTTTGGTGAGACTTGATCCCCAGATCAATTGTGTATCGCCAAAGACACTGTTTCCTTCTGCCTCTCTTGCTGTCTTTTCTTTGTACGGCCTCTCTTTGTGGTCATAATACCCTGTCGCCGTCTTCTGGGACTCCATGCTTCCTCCAGCAGGAAGAAAGTGCCACTTCTAGTATATACTCGGGAAAAGCAAGGATACCTCTTTCCCATACACCTTTAGAAAAGCTTTCCTCAGGTCTTATTGGCTAGAACTTAGTCATATGTCCATGCCTGCCCCTAAAATGATCATTATGACCAAGAGAATGAGACGTGTGTATGGATTTAACACCATTCAGTGCTTACTTCTAGAGTTAGGACTGCAATAGGAGAGTCAAACTTGAATTAAACTTGTGATTCTGTAGCTGACAGGAGGGAGCAGTTGATGCTGAATTGCTCCAGACAGGAAATGTCCACTCCACTCTTCCATTTTGGTTATCTAAGACCCCCACATAACTAACTCCCTAAGAAAAACATTGTAAAATGTTCATCCCTGCAAAACCAAACCAAACCAAACAAGACAAGAACACATCCTCTTCCAACTTCTTCCATTAAATGGAAATGACACAGTCTTCTCCTTGCTAACTCATGAAATGCTAGGTCTAAGATAGCAAAAGCCTGCAGCCGTAGCCCTGTGGCATCCGATCCCGTCAGATCTCGGAAGCTAAGCATGGTCGGGCCTGGTTAGTACCTGAATGGGAGACTGCCTGGGAACACCAGAAGCTGCAGGCTTGGGAGAAGGACCTGGCAACCCCCTCCCAAAAATCAATCTGCCATTGAAAAGCCTATGCACAGCAGAGAATCACTGACAATAGTGTTTCCCCTGTTGTACAGAGGGTCGCTATGAGTGGGATACCGACTCGACGGCACCTAACAACAACAATAACAAGATAGCAAAATATAAACAGTCTTTTCTGTATGTGCAGATAGAGCTGTCATTTTGATTCAATTGTCCCAAACTTAGAAAAGGACAAAGTGATAATACTTGTTTGTTTTACATCATACCATACCCTTTTCTTATAAGTTTACTCAAGCCTAGTGTGGCATTCAGTGTGGCTTTCTTGGGAAATGTTGCCATTTGTTTGACCAACTACTTGCAACTGAAAAAGTACAGAGTTCAGACTCTTATTTAGGTAGAGATTAACCTTTAGAAATTGATCTTATAATTTTGTAGCCTAGTTAGTGAACTTGAACCACAGTTGATATAGAATACTGTACTGTGGAAACATATCCAGGCTTTTATCTAACTCAATAATCGTATTTTGGTGTTCCTCTACTGCATGATATTTAAATTCTTGTTCTTTGATATTGTTTGAATGATCTTTTCTCTTCCCCTCCTTGTGTTCTCAGTAACACGTAAATAATATTAGTACCTCATCATTATTTGTTTTTATGAAGAATTTGATTTTTACTCTCCTTCTAATAGCTAAATGATAAACTTTTCACTCTTACGTGCATTGTATCCTTGGGAAAGTAGTGAATGAGAAGCAATGACATCAGACAATCTATTTAAGTGCATGCCACATCCTGCCAGAACAGCAGCTTCTGCCTACCCTGGCAGAGGAGTGGATTTCCTGGCCAATTAGACTAGATGCTTGTTTCTGTTTTCTGGGTAACTCTTATCCATTGTCTGCCATGGTCACATCTGAGTTAGACAATAGGGAAGTTTCTTATTCCAGGTGTGCTGAGCTCACCTGGGGCCTTTTCACTGCTTCACTTAATATTCAGTCTCAAAAGACTTCCATATGCCACATTAGGCATCAGTGACTCAGAAGGATATCATATAAGTACAACTGTTATTTAGTAGGATATTGTCAGAGATTTCTCTCTTCAGTCACTCTTGCATTAGCAATCCATATAATGGTCCACATAGCTGCCTGCATGTGACAGCTCAGCTTTAGGGACTGGGGCTCATATCAGATGGGTACAGGAATTTCCCTAACTTAAACGTCTCATGGTGCATAGGAGCCACTATCTTTTGGGAGGGTTTCAGAGACACAGTTTCCAGGATTCCTTCAATACAGGTGTACCAATTATAAAAATTACCACATACCAAAGAATAGCATCCATATTAGAACAACTATTCGTAGATACTTTGTTGTTCCTCAAAGTCCATATATAATTTACCAATTAATAGTCTATTTTTTCCCAAGAAAACTGTGGACTAACAATAGCTGATATGTACAGTCCCAGAGTGCCACTCTATGGTCTCTGAAGCCATGAGTTCAATCCCCAGCACCGCAAAAATGGGAGAAGGCCATGGCAATCCACTCCCGAAGCAGTTCTGAAACAATCAGCCATTGAAAACCCTATGAGGGTCTCTGTGAGTCAGATTCAACTTGACAGCACCTAACAACAACAACAATGTGGATTCCAGGTTCATAGAGCCAAAACCATGTTACTAAACAAGCGCAACCAGTTAAATGAGGTTATTTTCTCTCTGTCCTGCATAGGACCAGAATGTTGTAGAAATTCATTCTTGATTCACTATTTGGCTCTAGAAATGCTTTAGAAATTAATTCCTTTGAGGCTGCTAACAATCTGACCTGGGGTTCTCTATCAATATAACTTGCATAAAAGTTTAGTGGGCTATTTTTTCCTTTGTTCACATCAGTGTGAGCTAGTGATAACAGCAAAATACTTGAATCTAAAATTAGGTGTAGAAAATTTCTACATGTCCTAGAAATAGACGTTCCACACCAGTTCACCTATTTCCCTTTAATGACATACACCTTGACTGCCACCCCTGACTATATTGAAATAATGGTTCCATGAGAATAACTGATAAAGTCCATTGGCCTCCGGGCAGTATTCCTGAGAATAAACGACTTTTGACTGCAGGAATAACAACTCTCTGTCAGGAATAGCAGGGATTTCAGTGTTCTCCATGGAGTTCATCTTTGCCAGCCTTAGAGAGGTCAGCTTTTCCTTGCAGCTAGGCCCAAGTCTACAAGAGTTTCTGACAATTTGAATTGCTGGTAAAGACAAGCAAGCTTCCTTCTGCCAAGAAAGGCCTATGTGCTTCTCCTGTCCTCACACTGACAGCCTGAGCTCACTTCTTTCTAGCTGAACTACAGGAAGTGGCCAACATATTCTGATGGTCTGAAATTCACCTATGTTCCTACCTATCTGCGCCTATTGAGCTAGGTATATGTCTGAATCACAACAAACACAGGAGACATTTTAACCAGCTGTTTTACTGTCACATGAGGAAGATTTTATCAACATCCTTGCCCGAGAAAGAGGTATCTTCACTGGCCCTCATCACAGCCCCTCAAAGCCAGTTTCACCTCTGAGAGTCTTCTGGCCTCCTCCCTCTCCAGTACCAGGTTAAGTATTGATTGGGAATATTTCCAGTGCAGGTAATGGAAAGTCCAGCTCAAACTGGCTAAAATAATAAGCAGAATGAACTGGCACACATAACTAGATAGTTCAGATGCCACAGGTGAACCCCTTCACTCACTGAGATGGAAAGGACCAGGTCAGTGGCTAACAGTCTTACCTGACTTCTCTCTTATGTATTATATAAGAGAAGTCACTGGAGGGTTTCAGCCTTCACAAGGAGGGAACTCTGTAGATTGCCCTCACCCATCCTGAGTCTTCTCCCTCTGCCATATTTTTCTCTCCAAACCCATCCTCCCCGTCAAAGCTCTCAGTTAAACTCATTTCGCCAACTCATCCTCCAACTGCCTTCCTGTGAAAATGCAGCCCTTGCTGCAGAGGCCTTATTGCTCCTCAGATCTTTTCCTGCCACCTCAGAAGTACCCAAAGTTTTAGGCAAAGGAGGATTTGTATTCATTCATCTCAGATGGTGAGGATGAATATGATTTCTCTAATTAAAATTCGATATTTCTACCAGTGCAAACTGCCAGCCTGCTTCTTCCTTTATGAGACTGCCTGTTAAGTAAGGATAATTCTTAGAGAAAAATAATAAAAACACACCCCATATTGATGGAAAAATAGTTCATTGATTGGTGGGCTATGGCCATGCACTTTAATACAGTGGCCACAGAGATTGTGTGGAGGGGACCTGGTCTCTTTCTTGCTCCTTCTGGGACCTAGTTGGCCACCAGAATTTCTTATAGGCTGCTCTCTTTGTTCCAAGATGCATCTAACATTATTTTAAA
Organism: Pedetes capensis; assembly: GCA_007922755.1. NCBI lineage: Eukaryota > Metazoa > Chordata > Mammalia > Rodentia > Pedetidae > Pedetes > Pedetes capensis. The sequence goes on from VMDO01035982.1 coordinate 6,684, forward strand.
TTTAAGGCATCTCTTTTGCAAAAATAAAGATATAGATAAATAAATTCATAGGTAAGCAAATAAGACAAATATTTATTGCACTCTAGAATGCAGAGATGAATAAAATAGGGAAGATCTTTTCACTTATGAATTTTAAATTCAAAGCTAGGAAACAAAATACAAACATGATGGCTTCAGATTATAAAACAATAATCATGAAGAAAATAAGAGTAGACAAGTTGATTGTCTCAGGAAGATTCCTTCTAGAAAGCAGAATGCACCCCGGCTCATTCAAAAGGATGGATTTTCATGGAAGGACTCTTGACAGAGGTGTGCATTGAGCTACAGGAGCAAATTGGGGATGCTGATGCACCAGAGACCAGCAACATGAGGAAGCCATTAACATCCCTAGAGCCTGCAGGACAAGCAATGGAGGAGTGTGTCATGAAAGCTATTAGGAGACAGAGCTATGATCTATGGGCCACTTGGTGTGAGATACAGGGCGAGAAGAATTCAGTGAAGCTGAGGCATAGTACAAAGTGTGGAAAGAATTAGAAGGAAATCTTGTGATCTCCTAATCTTAGTATCTTTCTCTCTTCCCTCTCCCTTGTCTCTTTCTCTTTCCTTTTGTCCTTTGGGCTCCTATTGGCACCTCCATTGGTTTAATCCATTTAGAAGCCAGGCAGCAACAGAACCTGAATGATATAGATAATAGAAAACAGGCTCTTAGTCATAGAAAAGTCAGAGACTGGACTTGGGTGTTGGAGTGGGGCAGGGTAAGTGGGGAATCAACAGCATAACAGCTTCTGACTGTGGGATGCCTTAGAAGGAGCAGTCAAGAAGGAAGGCTGAAGATGAGCGAGCATTTCATCAAAGCCTGAATGAAGAGAAGGGGCCAACCATCACAAGGACAGTGGAGTGACTGAAAAACACAAGCTTTGGGGCCCACTGCTGGATTGAAGTAAGTTCCTGCTGTATGGATTTGGATGAATTTAACCTTCCATGCCTCAGTTCTTTCATTTGCAAAACAAGTCTAATAACTCTCCCTAGTCTGTTGCATTATTTTGAAAACTAAATAAGTAAATACAGATAAAGTGCTTAGACTAGTGGTCAGCCTTTAGTAAGCAGAGTAAAACATTATTTTATTTTCATTTGGGGCAAATGTATTATGGTCAGAGCAATTATTGAATGTAAGGGCTTGTAGCAAGAACTAGAGTAGCGTGTTCCATGAGAAAGGCTCATGATGCTGCTAGTGCAGTAAAACTTTTAGCATGATAATGCCAATTTAAATATTTATGCTAAGGAAATCCAGACAGAGATGTAAAAATAACTAAAGGGATGCTCACTCACTGCAATGCTCTTTATAGGAGCATGTTAAAAAGTAGAGATTGATGGAGTAAAGTGTAGAATATCCTTATAATGGAATATATTATAGCTAAAATGATATAGAAAGTGGCTCACCATATATTATTAAGTAAAAATCATTCATAAGTGACTACAAAAGTGTTGTGCAGTACAAGCTCATGAAAATGCATACATATATGGTGTGTGTGTGTGTGTGTATGCATCCACGAGAAAAGAGGAAGCATTCATAAGATAAGAGTGCAGAAGTGAGAGCGAATGGGTCAAATGTTAATTGAATGAAGGTTCAATAGTCCACTCATGTTTGAGAGAACAGGGAGCCTCTGTGTCTTGAACTCCCACATTGCACTAGGAATCTCACTTCAGAAAAATATTGAGAGGCAAAATATGTACAAAATGTTTTCCCTTCTCTACATTATTCATGTCCAGTTTCACTAGAATACCTTTGGATCAAGCTACTTTTCAACCCCATAAAATAGTTGAGAGAGAGAGGAGAGAGAGGGAGGGAGGGAGGGAGAGAGGGAAAGGGGGAGAGAGAGAGAGAGAGAGAGAGAGAGAGAGGATGGTAGGAAGCCAGCTATATTGAAATATAAGATGTAGGTAATTTCCTGTTTCTGATGTATAACATGGTGTGCACAAGAAGCTGTCTGTCATTTACTTGACCTTAACAATGGTGAAGTATCAGATGTTGAGGCAAAGCTCCCAGCTCAGAGCAGCTTCATCAACCTTTTGTCTTGTGATGAAGGTTGTCATGGTAACCATGGGCTCAGTTCTGAGAGCCGCCTAAAGCAGCTATTACTGAGGAGGACGAGGAAAGCATGATTAGCATTTGAGATGATTCCCTTCTTAATTCTTGTTTCAGTCGAGACACTGAAACCATGTGCTGAGACCATGTGGTCAATAACAATCACCTGATAAGAAAATATCTGGAAGTATTGGCTACTAAATTTTAAGAGACGACAAAATACAAGATTTTTGTGTCTCTTCTTTTTTCTTCATCATCTCACATTTTCTACTTTTTTTCTATTTACACTGTTATCACTTGTTTCTAAGATAAAAAAAAATCACCAAAATTAAAATGCTTGTCATTCGAGCTCAGCTTCCTCTTTACCACACATGCGGTTTCTCATTACGAAACCATTCACTGATGAGTCCCTTGGTCCTGCTCACAGGCTGTCCTTGATGTCTTCTTATCAGGGCTTCTCGCCTGCACACATACCTTCACAGCATCATTGCCTGATACTCCCTAGAAGGACTTCATGTTCTCAAACTTCTTGTAGTTTCTAAAACCCATGCTACTTCTGGCCTCCTTATCTTTCTTCAGGCTATTCCCTAGGCCTAAACCATCCTTCCTTTTTTAGCCATTAGTATTTTTTTCTCCTGGTTTCCTTAGGCATTGCATGGCCCTGGAGTCTTACCAACTAGTGCCCTTCCTCCTTATATAAGGTGAGAAAAGAAAAGAAAAAGAAAACCCACCAAAATAGGAAACAAGGACATTTTTGAAGGTGATGGATATGTTTAGTACCTTGATTGGTTTGATGGTGCCATGGGTGAATGCATCTATCTCTGATTTGTGTCTCTAATGATAACCATTATACACAACTTACCTATTCAAAACATTCATTTTGATCACTTATTTACAAATGTTATCAATTTTCTCAGTGTTTTCATTTTTTTGATGTTGGTACCATCTAGTGGGAAAGGTGAGTAATGCTCAACAAGTAAACGCATTGGACAGTTAATACTGAAAAAGGTCTAGAACATCATCTGGTCCAGTATTTTCCATTATATAAGTGAAATAAATTGAAATTTAGAAGCTGAAAATTTTTTCTAGGTCTGCATAAGATGAAGTACCTAATATATGAAATAAACTTTTACATAGGATGCAAAGCATTCTAAGATATAGTTTCTAACCCCACACACTTTACCAACATTGTTGTTGTTGTTAGGTGCCGTCAAGTTGGTATCCGACTCAAAGCGACCCTCTGTACAACAGGGGAAACACTATTGTCAGTGCTTCTCTGCTGTTCATAGGGTTTTCAATGGCAGATTGATTTTGGGAGTGGGTTGCCAGGTCCTTCTCCCAAGCCTACAGCATCTGGTGTTCCCAGGTGGTCTCCCATCCAGGTACTGACCAGGCCCGACCTTGCTTAGCTTCCGAGATCTGACGGGATCAGATGCTACAGGGCTATGGCTGCAGGCTTACCAACATAGAGACATAAAATATTAAGGAAAATATGACAATAAAATATTTGAATTATTAAATATGAGCAAAAACTGTTTAATAAAATATATGAACAAAATTATAAATATTCAAAGTAATAAGAAGACATGTTAGAGTAAATAAACGTACATTTTTTAGAAAAGGTGGAATTTGTGTTGACTTCTGAAAGCTGGGTAGGGTATGTATAGGTAGAGAATCAAGAAAGGAATATTTAATGCAATGGAAAGGAGAGGGAAAAGAAAAATTTAGGAAACATGAGAATAAGAATGAGAAAGGAAGAATAAAGAAAGTAATTTAAATGAAATGAGAGCTAAGGAAGACGAACAACCAGCCTTATGTAGATAGCACAACTCTGCTTGTTAAAAGTGAAGAGGGTTTGAAACATTTACTGATGAAGATCAAAGAACACAGCCTTCAGTATGGCTTGCACTTCAACATGAACAGAACAAAAATCCTTACAACTAGGTCATTAGGCAACTTTATGATAAATGGAGAAAAGATAAGTTGTCCAAGGCTTTGCTTTACTTGGTTCTACAATCAATACCCATGGAAGCAGCAATCAAGAAATCAAAAGATACATTGCATTGGTAAAAGCTGTTGCAAACGACCTTTTTAAAGTGTTGAAAAGTAAAGATGTCATATTAAAGATGAAGATGAGCCTGCCTCATGCCATGGTATTTTCAGTAGCGTCATATGTTTGTGAATATGGAGAAATGAATATGGGAGAAAGGAAAAGAATTGATGCTATTGAATTATGGTGCTGGAGATAAATATTGAATATACCATGGACTGCCAAAAGAATCAATAGATCTGTCCTAGATGAAGTGCAACAAGAGTGCTCCTTGGAAGCAAGGATGGCTAGGCTGCATCTTACATATTTTGGACATGTAGTCAGGAGGGATCAATCCCTGGAGAAGGATGTCATGTTTGGGAGAGTGGCACATCAACAACAAAAAAAGGAAGACCCTCAACTAGATGGATTGACACAGTGGCAACGACAAGGTGCTTAAACATAAAAAAGATCATGTGCCGGGCACAGTGTTAGGGAGTGTTTCATTCTGTTGTACTTAATAATAGGGTCACTATGAGTTGGATACAACTCTACAGCACCTAACAACAACAACACTAATAAAATAAAAAGGAGTGCTGTACATAAATCTGATGTGAGAACATGAACAATGAACCATAAACTTGAAGCACTAATTTAAGTCACTATCATGAATGATCTCAAAGGCAAAAGCTTGGAATTATTCATTTAAGTTCATTAAATAATGGTGGCTAGATTTGAAAGTTATTAATATATATCAAGAGAAAATTAAAAGGACGTATCCTAATACTATATGAATGGCTTCTTCTAGCTTGGAACAAGATTTCTACTAGGGAATTAACACAGTGATTTAAAAAGTATTTCAAAAAACTTAAAGGAAAGTGGAAACAGTATATATGCTATGGAAAATTTCTGTAAATGATCCACAAATAGATCTGAATGACAAAGACACTGAGGTCAAAGACAAGTGAAAAGTTAGAATAAAATTGTGGCATGAAGTTGGGTTGAAGAACAATTATGACTAAATCATTCAGCTGTATTTGAAATTGTATGATTTGAAAAGTGTAAATCAATCAACCAACCAACCAACCAAATAAAAGTGTAAAGGAGAATGGAGGAGATAACTATGCTATTTGCTTTCTTTTTACATTACTGAAATTGCACTTTACTTATCTAAGTTCTATATTCCTCATATTTCTAAAATATATGTTCTTTCTATAATCAGAAAAATATACTGCTTCAAAATTGACTATAGAAAGAAGCCTCCATTTAATTTGTTTTAAAAGTTCATATATTGGCATGGTTTAAAACTCATCTTTCTTGCTTCTGTATACCTTAGGAATAGACTTGGATTTCTGGGAGATAAAGTAATGTAAAGTGAGAGACATAAATCTAATTTTATTAATTTCTAGTATAGTTAAGAGTTTCAGGACATATATTATTTAATCCATCTTGTCCTCATTGATATGATATGATATGATATGATGAACAAAATTCCACTATGTATTTATTTACTTAAAGTCTTTTTATTTGGATTCATTGATGTGTCTCTCTAGTCACACAGCATACTATTTAAATCCCTATAACTTTGTGATGTTTGAAAATACAAAAAGACTAGATTTCCTTGTAATTCTTCTTTTATAGAAGTTTCCCATTATTCATCCTTTTTAATTTTCGATATGATATTAGCATTATTATAAATTACAAATCAAATCTTATCATCCCCTGGGATTGCATGCTATTTGTTGAATTCCTTGGGAGAGATTGGCATATTTATAACATTCAATCTTCCCGTTCAAGAACATGGTAAGGTTTCTACTGGGTCAGATTTGTTGCATCACTGAACAGTGTTTTAAAGTTTCTTTTGCATAGCATTTCATGTTTAAATTTTAAATTTTAAGATACTTTAGAAGTTTAATTTTCCTATTTTATTGGTAATGTATTTTATGAATTGTGTTTACAAAAATAATGTCTATATTATTTCTGCCTGCAACTGTACCACTGTGGCATCAGATCCCATCAGATCTCAGAGGTTAAGCAGGGTTGGACCTGGTTAGTACTTGCATAAGACACCTCTGGGAACACCAGGTGCTGTACGCTGAAAATCAGCCATTGAAAATCCTATGAATAGCAGAGAAGCACTGACAATAGTGTTTCGTCTGTTGTACATAGAGTCACTATGAGTCTGACACTATGCTGTGGCACCTAACAATAGCATATTATTTCTACTTTTTAAAATTAGTTTTCTTTGAGGTTTGGTATTTACCCTTTATTTGTACTGATATTTGAAGTTTCTACTAGGATTTGAAAAGAAGTTTCATTATTTTCAGGATTCAGAGTCTCTGAAATGTTAATGGGGTTTACCTTATTAATTATGCTATTGAGTCCTCTATATCTTAATTTTCCCCCATGATCTGACATGGGCTAAAATAGGCAAATTACTGTCTCCAATTACTTCTATTTTCCTAATATTTTACTTGTAGTTTTTCCCTTATGAAAATTGGCCCTGCTTCATTTGAAATTTGAACCATTATATCTTCCATTTTAATTGCATTATTTGATCCTCCTCAATGTTCTTATTTGACATTAATATTTTGGGGCTAAATTAAACCTTATCTAATATGAAGTTAATTATTCTTGTTTGTGTTTGCTGTATATGCCACTATCCAGGCTTTTCTTTCTAAACCTTCTGGCATTCTGATTCTCCTTGTTTTATCTCTGTCTTTTGACAGAGTAAAATTGACCTTTTTCTTCAATACTGAGGGGTTGAACTTAGGCCCTCATTCATGATACATGCTAGGTAAGCCCTCCACCACCAAGCTGCACTTCCATCCACCTTTTTATTTTTTATTTTGGGGCATGGTCTTGCTAAATTGAGCAAGCTATCTGTAGCCTCAAACTTGCAGTCCTCCTGCCTCTGCCTCCTGTGTCACTGTGTTTACAGGCATGTGCCACAGAACCCAGCTAAGCTTTGTTTTCTTTTAATCTAGTCTTTAAATTCAATTAATGAATGAGTCTAAATCTATTGACATTTATTGATATAAGTGAAATGTTTGTTCTAGGTTCTATCCTCTGAGCTTATGTTGAGCTTAGTGGATTTATAGCTGTTAAAAAGCTACCTTTGGTATTTAGCCATCAAGGAAAGGTAAATCAACACTATTTGAGATTCTATCTCACCCCAATCAGAATGGCTAGCATCAAGAAAGACAATAACAAATGTTGGAGAGGATTTGGAGGAAAGGGGGAGGAATTCTTATATGCTGCTAGTGGGAATGTAAATTAGTCTGATCACTATGAAAAATAGTATGGAGGTTCCTCAAAAAAGTAAAAATAGAACTATCATATGATCCAGCTATAGCACTCCTGAGTATATACCTGAAGGAATCAAATTCAGCATACACTAGAGTTACCTGGCAACAATTCACAATAGTCAAGGAATGGTATCATCCTCGATGCCTATCCACAGATGAATGGATAAAGAAAATATAGTATATATACATGAGGGAGTATCATTCAGCCATAAAAAAGAATAATGGGAGAAGGATGTGGCAATCCACTCAGGAAGCAATCCCGAAACAATCAGTCATTGAAAACCCTATGAGTTGGACCAGACTCGACAGCACCTAACAACAATAACAACAACAAAGAGGAATGAAATCATGTCACTAATGGGAAAATGAATGAAACTGGATATTAGCATGTTAAGTGAGATCAGCCAGACACAGAAAGACAAGTATATCATGTTTTCTTTCATATGTAGAAACAACAAAAAGAAGGAACTGAAAATAGAAAGGGAATATTAAGGAAGTAGTGAGGGGGAAAGGACTGGGAGAAGGGAGAAGTGAGGGGAAGGAAAGGAGAAAGGAGAGAGAGAGAGATGTTCAATACATGATATATGCATGTATTGAAATGCTATAGAGAAACTCACTATTTTATAAATTAATATTCTTTAATAATTGTAATAATAATAAAGAAAAGAAAAAGGCATACAGATTGGAAAGAAATAAATCTATTTTTATCATAGTTCTGCATAGAAGCTCAAAATACTTTGAGAGAAATCTAATAAAATATATGCAAGACTTGCATAATGAAAATCTAAAAGGATTATGATAGAAATAAAATGATCAAAATATTGTATTTTGAATTGGAATCCCAAAGAAAACCATGTTGTATATATCATTTTTGTGCACATTCTTCCAATACTATGAGTATGGTTTCATTCTAGAAGTTACAGTTCAGATCTATAATTTTCAAAAGCATGGTTAATCTTCTATTTCTTTACATTGAATTAATTATCTGCCACGGGTAGGTTATTAGCTATTATGGGCAATAATGGAATTTGTCTATATACTCGTTATCTTGCTGTCCTTCTCTCTCCTCCCACACTTGAATTTAGTTGATCATATGATCACTTTTTGATATTTTTTCTTATGGAGTAAATGTACTCATATATCTTCTGCTTGATTTGCCTAACTGAAATTACTTTTATTCCCAGATGTTAAAGATGAGGAAGTCAGCATTATGTACTACCTTGTCTTCTATTTACCCCATATTTTACTTTTTACATTTATTTCTGTTTTTAGGGCACCTGTATAGGATTTAAATTCTTCCATACCTTAATCTTCATATATATATTCTTCCTAATCATACAAATAAGAAGATGCAATGCTCACTGCCAACCCTTTTATAATAGGTTTCTTGGGACCGATATGCTTTGAATTTCTTCATGGTCTCCACTTTTTATGACTTTGGTTTGGATAACCATTG
>VMDO01035983.1:0-15569 GCA_007922755.1 Pedetes capensis
AAAAAAAAAAAAAAAACTATCACCTAATACCTAGTCTACCCTCAGCACTCACTACTTTCTTAGCATTGTGTTGTCATTCCTATGTTTCTCCATGAGTGTATAAGTCATTTCAAAAGAGTGACTACCACCAGGTATAGTATTTTGAGACCCGGTCTCAAAATAAAAATAAATAAGTAAATAAAGAAGAGGCTGGTGGGTACAACTCAGTGGTGGAACACTTGCCTACCATGTGTGAAACCTTGGGTTCAACCCCCAGTACGGCAAAAGAGTGAACACCTAGATGGAGTCTTTCCACAACACCCAGAAGCATAATTCTGTACTGAGGCTGAGCCTGTAGAAAGCATTTAGCAAATGCTATTACCTAAGAGAAAATGTACACATGCACAAAGATCTGTGCCTTTTCTGCAACTACGGAGGGTATCACAAAAAAGAATAACATCCTATTACTTTACAGTTTATAGGGCACTTCAACCACATCTATCACTGAAGTTTAAAACACAGCTGTTCCTACCATCTTTTTCTTTTACTAAGAATTTCATAATTCATCTCATTCTCCTCTTCCTTAGCCACAAAGATGCCCAGAGCAAATTCTATAACCCATGATTCCGATATATATTTCATTGGGGGGGGGGCACTTGTGGATTGAATCCAAGGCCTTGGGCATACTTTCCAAGTGCTCTACCACTGGACTGCACCCCCAACCCCTTTTTAATTTTTTTAGCCTGAGACAGGGTCTAAGTTACTCAGGCTGACTCTTGCTTTGAACTTGCAATTCTTTGCCACCGCCTCCGAAGCTGCTGGATTTACAGGTGTGTGTGTATCACCACGTCTGACTGATTATGGTATGTATTTCTGAGTTCCTAATTGTCATGATTCAAAGATATAAAGTATCCTCCAGAGGTCATGTGTTTTAACACTGAGTCCCCAGCTGGTGGCGCTGTCCTGGAAGGTTATGGAACCTTGAAAGACAGGTCTTGCTTTGTGGAAGTAGTCCCTGGGGGTGAGTTTTGGAGGTTTTTACCCTGGACCCACAGCCCAGGGCACTCTCTGTTCCTGGTCCACCATACTATGAGATCATCTTACACCAGTCTGTGGCTGTCACCACCATGCCTGCCCTGCCACCATTAGGAACTGATTCTCTAAGTGTGAGCTCCCAATAAACCTCTTTCCCCCTAAGTTAGTTTGGGTTGATTTTTCTGCTATAACAACAATAGCTAATACATTAATTTAACCCCCTTCATTTTCCTAACAAATCTTTGTTTTCCCACTGTGACATCTCATCACCATTTATCATGTAACTTTTTTCCTAATTCCACACCAAAAACCTTCTTAAACAAAACAAGCTGCTATCTAGGAGGCACACACACAATCAAGTTCCATACAGCATTAGAAAGAAGCATCTGATTTGACATTTTTTTTTTATGCCGGGGATTGAATCCAGGGCCTCTCTACCATTGACCCACACCTCTAGCTGGAATGAGAACATTCTCAAAGTTATAGTCAAAGAAGTACTACTGATGATTCTTTTGACCAAGCACATAATGTTAATCTTGTAAACCTGGAATATAATGAAAAGGCTTTAAGAGTACATGTATAAAAGAAAAAAAATATGAAAGATGGATTAATTAGCTTTAATGCATGTTAACTAAAGCCTACTGACCCAAATGCTGAAGCACCTAATCAATCTACCCAGAAAAACAAAAGATTCTATTAATTACCAAGATGGAAGGATTAACGCACAGCATGGGGGAGTAAGAACAGTAACATGTCAAGGCCAGGTGTCAGCATACCATTGTAACACAGCAACACCAAGTGAAAGAAAAAGCAGCACAATTAAGAGTCAGAGAATATTCTAACCACTGAATTTTGCATGGCTATCTATAATTATCTCCTGGTTTGTCAATCTATAGTGAATAGTGATAGACCCTAGTCTATCACTGTGAGTAAACTCTGTGGAACTTCTCCAGTACATACCTTCTATCTATCTCTTCCCCTTATAATCTAATACAGAGACCACAATTGAACCAATGGAGTTTAAGATTTTTTTCCCTATTTTGAGCCAGGCATGGCTGATGTACGCCTGTAATCCCAGTACTCACGAGGCTCAGGAGGACTGACATGAGTTCAAGGCCAGCATGGTCTTGTGAGACCTTGTCTCAAAAAACAACAACAAAAATTCCCTATTTCATCCCCGACTTCACCTCACAGCAGTTTATAGAGAAAACAGATTTCGCAATAAGAAAATAAAACAAATCCCATGTGGTGGCACATGCCTGAAATCCCAGTACTCAGGAGGCTGAGGCAGGAAGATCTAAAGGCCAACCTGGGCTATATATTGAGTGTCAGGCCAGCCTGGACTACAGAGAGAGATCTTGTCTCAATAAAACTTAAATAAATACAAAAAAGGAAATGGGGAATGCGACTCAGTGGTAGAGGACTTGCATAGCATGAACAAGGCCCTGGATTCAACCCTCACTGCTCCAAAAAGAGAGGGGAGGGAGGAAAGAGGAAATGAATGAGAATAAAACAATCATAACAAGTCAGTTTTGCCTGATGAAACTTTCAATAGATTCAGTTTAAAGTTATAAAAATTATGACTGGAGTAAATATATTTTAAGATATACAACTCATTTAAGTGAGAAGATGTGATTTCTAGTGTTTTCTAGTATTCTGACTCACAATTATTGTTGTAATTGCTTGGCATGGGCATAATACCCTCACACATACCCCCTATAAATCCACTTTCCCTCATTCCCCTTCAAAGACCTCAATTTGGCCCCAAAATAGGAGCTTTGAGATTTCTAACCATATCAAATACAGAAATGTTCTGTATTAAACCAAATTATACGTATTATGTCATATTGTTAAAGCAGGGGAAAAAAGTATTTCTACAAAAAGCAATAAATACACAAATATATATGTTATGAATAAATATGTAAAGCAATAAAAAGTAAGCCAAGTGTGGTGGTTCCTGCCTCAAGAATCCCAGCACTCAAGAATCGTAAGTTAGGGGTATCAAGTGAATTCAAGGCCAGCCTATGTTAAATAGTGAGGCTCTTTCTCAAAAAATCAAAACATAATACTAATAAAATTTAAAAATTAAATAAGCAAGCAAACAAATCTGAATTCTTTCATCCCCAAATACTAAGTTATGGTTTCTAAATTTCATTTAATTTTAAACATTTCAGCTCACAAGACTTTTAACATATTGCATATTACCTCAACACATGTTCTCAAACTGTTAATGTTTTAAACTTCTATTTAAAAGGCACCATCCTAATTATCTGTCAAGTTTCATAGTTAGAAAATAAAACATACATTCAAAACTATCAGTAATGCATATATTTAAGAACAGCTTAAAGAGCTCAGGATTAGAAGAAAGAAAAGCTGGGTGTGGTATAGTACATGTTTATAATCCCAACTACTCTAATCCTAACTACTTGGGAGGCTCAGGCAGGAAGACTGAGTTCAAGGCCAGCCTAGGCAACAAAGAAAGAACCTACCACAAAATAAAATTAATTTAAAGAATAAACAGCCTGGCATGGTCATGCCTGTAACCCCACCAACTCATAATGCAGAATTAGGAGGATCATGAATTTGAGGCCAGAGGTAACATAAGTAACTTAGGTGAGACTCTTTCTCAAGATTAAAAAGCAAGGAGGAGTGGGGAATGCAGCTCAGTAGTAGAGCATTTGAAAAATATGTGCAAGGCCCTCTCCGCTCATTACCAGAAAAAAACAAATTAATTAAATAAAGTAAAACATAAACAGTAGCCAGAAGATGTAGAAGACACTTGTAATCTCAGTGACTCAGGAAGGTGAGGCAAGAGGATCACAACTTTGAGGCTAGAGGCAATCCGCAGAACTCAGTGAGACCCTGTCTCAAAATTAAAAATAAAAATGAGCCCAGGGGTACAGCTCAGTGGTAGAGAGCACTTACTTAGCATGTGCAAGGCCTTGGACTCAACCCCTAGTATTACCAAAAAATAAAATTAAAATAAAGTAAAAACAAGGAGAGGGAAAAATTCAGCCACTACAGGCAGGAAAATCCTAACTTTGAAAGATTTTTTTAAAAAGCAAAAAAAACTTTTTAATACAAGAGTAAAAATGCTTAGGGGTGTGAGGCAGGAGGATCAAAGTTTGAGGCCAGAAGCAGTCAATACAACCTAGATAGACCTTGTTTCAAAATAAAAAATAAAAAAGGGGTTAGAGGTACAGCACAGTGGTAGAGTGATTGCCTAGTGTGTGTGAGGCCCTGGATTCAATCTCTAGTACTGAAAAAAGAAAAAAAGAAAAAAGAAAAAAAGAAAAAAAAAAGTATAAATGTGATTGCTTATAGACGGTTATAATTACGAGAGAAATGAATATAAAGTCCCTGGCACAATAAATAGTTCCCACACCTGCAATATTGTTAGCTGACATCACCCACCTGTGATTTTTTTTTCCAACAATTCACTGGTAAAAACATTCTGCCATTTTAATTTTAAATTTTGTTCAATTCCAAAAATCAATTTAAAAAAACAAAGCAAAAAGTCTGAGGAAGCAAGCCCCAACAGAAAGGAATAGCAGCCCAGTAGGATGGTAGAATATGCTGGCAAAAAGATCACTTATAGCACAGCATGGTGGTGCATGCCTGCAATCCCAATACTTGGAAGGCTGAAGCAGGAGAATCTCAAGTTCAAGGCTAGCCTGGACTACACAGCACATTCCAAGACAAGTCAGGGCAACATAGCAAGAACCTGTCTCAAAAATAAAAAATTAAATTAAAAAAAGGATCACTTTCTATTAAGTCATTCTGTCTCTACAGGGTGGTTAAGTTTCCCACATTACCATTTGTTGTTGTTGTTAGGTACGGTTGCATAGAGATCCTTATAGAGTTTTCAATGGCTGATTGTTTCGGGATTGCCTGGGGAATGGATTGTCACATCCTTCTCCCATTTTTGCGGTGTTGGGAATCAAACTCAGGACCTCAGAGACTACAGAACGGCACTCTACCAACTATCTAAATCCCAGCCCCACACTATCATTTGTTGTTGTTGTTGTTGTTAGGTGCCGTCGAGTCATGTCCGACTCATAGGGACCCTCATAGGGTTTTCAATGACAGATTGTTTCGGGATTGCCTTGGGAGTGAGTTGCCACATCCTTCTCCCATTTTTGCGGTGCTGGGAATCGAACTCGGGACCTCAGAGACTGTAGAGCAGTGCTCTACCAACTGAGCTAAATCCCAGCCCACACTATCATTTAGAACACATAAAAACAAAACAAGGGAAAGAAAGGATTTTAGCACACTACCACTCCTGGGGAAGAAAAAAAGACATCTGTAATTATAGCAGAAAAGTCAGACAGCGGGGTGGTACACACCTATAACCCAAGCAACTGAGAAGAAGGAGGCAGGAGGATCTCAAGTTTGATGCCAGAGGCAGCCTGTGCAATTTAGTGAGACCCTGCCTCAAAATAAAAAGTAAAAAATGGGCTAAGGGTGTGGCTCAGTGTAGAGTTACTTGCAAAAGCATGTGTGAGGCCCTAGGTTCTACCCTTTAGTGCCAGTAGGACAAAAACAAAAAGGAAAAGTCACCATTATTTGTATTTATCTCCTATTGTTGTTGTTGTTAGGTGCCATTGAGTCAGTGTCCGTGAGTCTACATACTACAGGTGAGACAATAGTTAGTGCTTCTCTGCTATTCATAGGGTTTTTCAATGGCTGGCTGATTTTGAGGAGTGGGTTGCCAGGTCCTTCTCCCAATCCTACAGCAGCTAGTGTTCCCCGGAGGTCTCCCATCCAAGTACTAACCAAGCCAGACCCCACTTAGCTTCTGAGATCTGACCGGATCAGATGCCACAGTGGTACAGCTGTAAGCTATCTCCTACTACCAAGTTTAGAATATCTAACTTTCAAGCAAAATTACAGCAAAATAATTCTTTAACCTCAAAATGTGTTACTTGGTTACAATAGTTCTCTTCCATGTTGCTTGTCTTTCCTAGAAAAGGAGTATAGCTAGAGCATGCACACTAGAACCCAAAAAAGACTTATTTTAAATGTAGGTTCAGAACTGGGAATGGTGACACACAGCTCACCTGTAATCCCAGCAACTTGGGAGGGAGAGGCAGGAAGATCAATGAGTGCAAGGCCAGAGGCAGCCTGCATAATTTAGCAAGACTCCCTTTCAAGATAAAAGAATTAAGGGCAGGGGATAGGGATGGAGGGACCCAGGGGATACAGCTCAGTGCTGGAGTGTTTTCAAAGCATGTGTGAGGCCCTGGGTTCAGCCCCCTAAAACCTAAAAAGAAAATTAAATTAAAATTTAAAAAATAAAACCAAGTTCTTCTGGGCAACATGGCACACACCTATGATCCCAGCTACTTGAGAGACTGAGACAGGAGGATTATAAGCTTGAGGCCAGAGGCATCCTACACAACTTAATAAGACCCTGTCTCAAAATAAAATATAAAAACAAAGCAGTGGTTGGAGGTGTACCTCACTTGGCTAGCATGCACAAGGCCTTGAGTTCAACACCCTAGTACTGAGGAAAAAAATAAAAGAAAAAAAAAAAAGAAAGAAAGAAACAAGTTCTAGCTTCAGTTTCTTATCTCTCAAAAAGATTACTTCCCTTACAGGACTGCAGTCAGGATTAAACACAAAAACAATTTAGTCCAGTGCCTAGAACATTAAGTGCTCAATAAATGTTGCAATATTCCGTGGTTTTCAACCCACCTCTTTTCCACTCTGACATATCTGACAAATTAGACAGATTCTAACTCCCTAGCAGTAACAGTGGCTGATAAGGGCAGAGATTCTCCTCCTAGAGTTATGCTCCTGCTTGTTTTTTTTGTTTTTGTTTTGAGACCGTCTCACTATATAGCTCAGGTTGGCAGGGAACACATGATCCTCCTGCCTCAGTATCAGTAGTGCTGAGATTATAGACATGTGCCACCACAGTTGGCCCCGCCTTGTTCTTCAATTGTAGCACACTCAACACCGTTCCTTGTCCAAGTGGCCTCTCTCTGTTGCTTCTTGTTTTCCAAGGCAGCTGAGCTGTAAGATCACTCCTTAACCTGATGGCAAAATTGAAGAACTTTTGGTTTCCCTCATTCAGTCAACAAAAAATTTCTGAATACCTCCTAGGAAAGGAGCATGAAAAACACAAAAGCCCCTTACCCAGAATACGTCAGTCTGGGAAGTAAGATAAACACTCAAACTAGCAAATCAAGATATACTCTAATGACTGCAGAAGTAATCTGTAAGCTGTCCAGAAGTGTAACACACAACTACCCAGAGATTTTTAGCATTGTTCACTATCACATGTGTCCAGCCCAAGAGAATTATATGGTGATGATTAATGTGGATTCCAAGCTGGCTTACTAGTTTAGGCCCCATGGGTAGGAAACAGGTTTTGCCATTTAATATGACTAACTTAAGTTTGCTAACTGAGCTGGATAAGACTGCTTCCTAAATCAGATGTGATTCTTTATGACAGGGCTCAACCTCAGGCCAGATAAGAACTGATAAACACTTGTTGACTTGAAATGCACAACCAGATCTTAGATCTTACAACTCTGCCAAGGAATGACCTAGAGCTTGATTTGATCTCTTAGCAAAAGATAGGCTAAGCTCCTGGGTTCTCCTTTCAGTTTTCTCCCATCAGAAAAACCAACTTAAGATTCTACTGGTCTATAATATAGATTTTAAACAGCAAAGTTTATGATTTTTTAAGCAATGTTTAGCCAAATAAGGCAGATAAGCTTTCTGCTTTGCCCCTTACACAGGTGCCACTCAAATCAAACACCTCTTACCTGACTTCTCTCTACATATAGCAACCATCTACAGTGTACCACCTGGATCTTCTGCCTTCACCTCAAGTTCAACATGCATTCTACCAAATTTAATCACCTTGTTACCAAACTAGACTCCCTCTATACTCCTTTTCTTCTATTACTCCATTTTACCACAGATCTAAGATTTATAACTCAAACAACAAACTCTGCATGCCTCAGTTTCACACTTCGGTTCATTTGTTTTGGTTTTGGCAATGCTGGAGATCAAACCCAGGACTTCTGAGTACTAGGCAAGCACTCTAACACTGATCTATACCCAGGCCCTCATACCTTCTTCTGCACTGCTCACAACACGTCTGTTGGAGAGGTTAGCCAATACTCTCAGCTCTTTTGTTGTTGTTGTTAGGTACTATTCAGCTCTTACCCACTCCTATCTCTTATCTCCTCTTCCCTTACCAATTCAGGTCTTCCCAAAACGATGCTGAATAAAAGCCATTTCAAACAATAAAAAATTCTGCTACCTATTAAATTAAATCTTAGCCTGGCATTCAAGAAGTTTATCTTTGTTACCATGTCTTTTTTCCCCAACTTTAAAGACAAAGAGTTGCATGTATAGAAATACCATAATGAAACACATCAAAGTGCATATTAACTAAAATATCACTAATAAAAAAATACACCAAAAATAATCTTAAAAAATAAATAAAGACAAAGGGGTAGAGACTCACATATTCAATAAATTTCTTCCAAAGCTCTATTATTTGTAAACTCCCATGTGTCTGGCAGCTTGTCAGGCTGTGGGGGCTTGCATTTGCTGGGATGCTGAAAGCTATGCCACAAGTATTTTAGATCAGGAGGGTTACTCATGGTGGACAGATTTCAACTGAGCTTCCAAACTAAGACAGAGTAAGGAGAAGGACCTAGAAGCCCACTCCTGAAACAACTGTTATTAGGTGTCATCAAGTCGGGTCTTACTCATAGCAACCCATGCAGTTTTCTTTTGTTTTGTTTTGTGTTTGTTTGTTTGTTTGTTTTTGTTTTTTTGTAGTACTGGGGGTTGGACCCAGGGCCTTGCTGTACCACTGAGCTGCACCCCCAGCCCATTTTTTTACTTTTTGAGGCAGAGTGTCGCTAAATTGTGCAGACTGCCTCTGGTCTCAAATTTTCAACCCTTCTGCCCCTGCCTCCCAAGTCACTAGGATTAGAGGCATGCACCACCAGGCCCAGCTGTCACAAGGTTTTCAATGGGTGATTGTTTTGGTATTGTTTCTGGAGTGGGTTGCCAGGTCATTCTCCCTTTTTTGTTTTGCTGGGGATCGAACCCAGGGCCCCAGAGAGTGCAGAACAGCACTCTACCAACTGAGCTAAACCCCACCCCCCCCACCAAACATTAGCCATTGAAAACTCTTATGAATAGGAGAGAAGCACTGGCAAATACAGTACTGGAAAATGAGCCCCCCAGGCTGAATGGCATTCACAAAACAACTAGGGAAGAGCTGCCTTCTCAAAGTAGAGTTGACCTTAATGACGAGAATGGAGTAAAGCCCTTGGGACTCCTTTTGCTGATGTGGCATGACTCAAAATGAGAAGAAACATAGTGCCTGCAACAATGGGCTCAAACATAAAAAGATCATGTGCATGACATAGTGTCTGGTAGTGTTTTGTTCCGTTGTTCATATTCTTGCTATGAGTCGGATCTGACTTGATGGTACCTACTAATGGGGGCTAAAATATTGAGATGAATTAAATTTGATCCCCACCTTCAAGACACCAAGCAGGGACTGAGAATATAGCTCAATAGGTAAGGCTCTTGCCTAGTATGCTGGAGGCTCTGGGTTCAATGCCTAGCACCATAGGAAAAAAAAAAAAAAAAGACAACTCCAAATTAACAAGAAACAAATGCAGGACCTTAATAGGTACATAACAAAAAGTGCCCTAAGTGCACAAGTAGCTTCTTATACCTTACGCTTCTTAGCATCCCTTACCTACATGTGCTTTCATAAGCATATGACTTTCCAGCACTGATTTAGAGGATTATGCCAGGTAAACAGAGACCTATGGTCAACATGCTCAACAAATTTTCACTGCCTCTTTGTTTCTACTATGGTAAAGAACTATGGTCATTGCCCTTTCTGGAGAGATAAAGGGAAACATAACTGAGAATTTAATTTGCAAATGTGCTTGTGACTGTTTTTGAGGCAGAACAAAAAGTGCTAGAGGCCTAGTGAAAAGACTCAGACTAGCAGTATCAAATGAACTTTTACAAATCTAACTTACACCAATTCCCCAAGAATAGTCTAAGTTTAATCCTTTGGTCAAGAAACATAGACCAGGCTACACTAAACTCTTGTTGGTAAAATACAGTCCAATTCCAGCTTTGAGTTTAGATTACTAAAATTAAAAACATTAAAATTAGCCAAGTGTGAATGGCACATGCCTGTAATCCTAGCACTCAGGAGGCTAAGGCAAGAGGATCAACAAAAGTTCGAGACCAGCCTGGTTAACATAGTTAGCTCTAGGACAGCCTGGGCTGAGACCCTGTCTCAAAAAAATAAAATAAAATAACCAAAAGCAAATAAGTTCTTAGAAAAAGACAAAGATGGTTAAAATTAAAGACAAAACTAACCCCCCCGCTGACACAAATCATTAATCAGTTCTATTTCAAACAAATTTCACTTGAGCAGCTATTATCAACTTCCAACTACTTTCAACTATAACTAACATCTTAAAAATAAGTCACCCAAACCCAACAGAGAAACTATGTACTTGTCCTATAAACAGCCCAAACAGTTCTTAAGTGAATATGTCAATGAACAAAAAGTACTCTTCTTTAAAAGTATTCCTAAAAATGCAATGGGTGCATTAAAACAATTTTAAGTCTTTTAAAAAATGGATTGGTTATTTACCGTGTAGCACCAGAATGGCAAGTGACCCAGTAACAATGTTACAACGATCATTCCTCAAAACAAGTGACTCTTGTTTAGACCAAACAAAATAAGCAATTTAAGCTTTTAAAGACATTCACAGAAAGCAAGTATCCTAAGTGGACAGTGATTATAAAAGAGTTTCAAAGCTGAAATAGTGAACTATTTTTTACCTGATGTTCTGCATGAATGTTATCCCCAGTAGGCCATCGATGTTTGCTATTATTATAGCCGCCTCCACCACTTCCTCCTCCCCCAAGCTGCTCACCATGCTGCCTCTGAAAGAAGTAGTCCACCATAGCGTCGTCCTGGGAACGGCCTGCAACTCCTATGGATCCTGGGACAGGGCTGGAGTGTGTCCCAGCTGCTAGAGCCTGATTTGCAGCTGGTTGTGGCTGCGCTTGCGACCCTGTTCCAGATGTCAAAACAACAGGCATGTTGGGATTAGCTGGTTCTTGAGGGTGATGTTTCAGGTGGGGGCTGAAAGAGTCCTGCCAAAGCACTGCTTTTCTTTTCAAGACACATGCAACGCTCATTCCACCAACACCTAAGGACAAACAAGTTACAAATGTTTAATATTTGCAATTTTTAAAACTCAATATACAGCAACACAAATATGAATTCCATGTCTTTTGCAATACCATGACATATAACCAGTTTCTACAAAGCAGCTAAGTGTTTTACAATATACACACAACCTCCTAAAGTGAAACCTCCATTTTTAAGTTGCTCAGTCCATATGTATGGAAATAAAAGCAGTTGGTGGCAGGCACTCTGATAAGATACTAAGAAAACTTCAGAAAAGCTTTACCAAGCAGTTACAATATATGAGCTGAGAATGTAGCTCTGTGGTAAAGCACTTATCTAACAATGTGCAAGGCCCTGGGTTTGATTCCCAGCCATCCCCCCACACCCCCGCACACACACAAAATAACCATATGGAATCAGACTTCAATCAAGGGGTTCTCTACCCAACTTACTTTTTCCTTAATCCAACTATGCCAGATAGTTTCTCAATAAACAGAAGCTTTTGAAAACATCACAACTTTAGGGGCTAGGGGTGTAGATCAGTGGCAGAGCACCTGCCTAGCACACACAAGGCCCTGGGTTCCATCCCCAGCACAAAATATTTTTTTTCATTAAAACCAAAACAAAATAAAATAAAATCACAACTTTAGCTGGTACAGATATATATATGCCAATAACCAAACAAAAACCTAACCCTCAAATATAAATACCAAAGGCTTAGACTATCTTGAAAGTGTCCTTTAAGATGTTCAACAGAAACAATAGTATTCCAAGTTGAAGCCTGGAGGAAGCCTGAATAACTTAGTGAGACCCTGTCTCAGGTAAAAAAAATTTTAAAAAGGGAGCGGGGTGGGCTGGGAGTGCAGCTCAGTGGTACATACAACACTTGCAAAGTATGCATGAAGCTCTGGGTTTAGCCTCTTAGTACTCCAAAATAAAATAAAATTAAATTAAATTAAATATCCAGCATATTTGTAAGCTACTCCTTGGAGAAACAATTATTGAGATTCTGACCAAGAACAGAATGTGTTTAGCCTAAACCCTCTCCTCAGCTGCTCTTGAAGGGGGAAAAATTCAAGACTTTTACCAATAACTTAGAATTACAATGGTGCTTCAACTCCTAGAAACAGGATGAGGCAAACCAAATTCACTTTACTAGTATAGGAAGCCTCTCTATAAAAACCAAAGGCCTCACCACAGTAACAGGGTAGCAAATATATCGCAGACATTATCTCATCACAAAAACATTGAAAAGAGATTATCATCCACCCAGACTGGTGGCGCCCACCTATAATCCCAGCAACTCAGGAGGCTGAGGCAAGAGGATAAAGAGTTTGAAGGCAGAGACAGTTTAACTTAGCAAGACCTTGTCTCAAAATAATTTTAAAAATACCAAGTGGGCTCAGGATGGGCTTAGGGTGCAACCTGGTAGGACACTTGCAAAGTGTGTGTGAGGCCCTGGGTTCAACTCCCAAATCCCACCAAAAAGTAAAAATAAAAAATCATCCCTATTTTACAGATGAAAACATAAACATAGAGAAGTTATGTGATGTGCCCAAAGCCATTCAGACAAAGATCTCAATCTGTTCTGTACCCAATCCTAGTCCTTTCTACCAAAGTTTTGCAACAGTATCTCTCACTAGTATCCCCTACTTCTCTGGAAGATCAACAAAGAAATCAAATGTTACTATGAAGCATTACTACTTAAATTCCTTAAAACTAAAAAGTTACATTTGTACATACATAGTGAATAATTTAATTACCACTTATAACATACCTGTTGACAACAAGAGCCTAATTTCCAGGCTTCTTGTAGTTAGGTGCCCTGGAGTCCATAGAGACCCTCATAGGGTTTTCAATGGCTAATTGTTTTCCAGATTGTTTTGGGAATGGGCTGCCAGGCCCTTCTTCCATTTTTGCGGTGTGATCCCAGTGCCTCAGAGAGCAGAGCAGCACTCTACCACCTGAGCTAAACCAGCCCTAATTTCCAAGCTATCAACCCAAAGGTCCACAGCTATACGCCTTATCTCTCTCGTTTCAAAAACAGACCTATGAGAAATCTATAACCTCTCTTTACTGAATAAGTAATCTCCTGAAAAAGTAACAAAAACTTCTTACAACTAACTCATGTTTTGAAGCCAGAAGTAAGAAGACAAATCTGTAATCTTTTCAAAACCTAATGTGAAATGTCTGGTATAAGTTAACAATTCCAATCCATCAAGGTACTGGAGGAGCTTAGCTTTCTAGACTTCAGTTTTTGTTTTCATGAATAAAATCTTTTCCAAGCTCAAGGACCAAAACCAGAAAATAAAAGCTATTTTACCATAAGCCTTTGCAAAGTGGAAACCAGCCTAATGCCTTCCCACTTGATTTTTCAAAAAGTCTCAGTACCCTTATTACACAGTCCCATTTCTTCTACAAAGAATTCTCAATCTAATAATTTGAGCCATGAGTCCCAAAACCAAGTTTTGTCACTAAATTAGCAATCTCTCTGAGCCTATTTCCTCACCTAGAAAAATGGAAGAAACTTTTCCTCCAGGATTCAGTTCTTTTAGTTTTTTTTAATCCAAATTAGTTTTAATAGGTATTTTGAGAAATTTAAAGTCACCATGCAGAAGATCCCGTGAATCTAGTTACCAGCAGTTAAGGCAATGGAGTTCCAATCTCTAAGAATTCCTAAAATAGTTCATGCAATCTTTTTTGATATAAAAGGCCTGTCAAAATGGGTATCTAAAATGTATTTCCATAAGAAAGAGTTTACTACAGAATCATGGGGAACACAATCTCATTCTAAAAAGGAATTGGGGGGGGGGGGAATCCCAATGAAAATGTTCAAACAAAACTACTGGCTTTTGTAAAGCTATCGGTAGGCCCTAAGACTTCCTGCTTTACCTAATGAGGCATGGCAGTTTCTCAAACAAGAAAAAATCTGGCAAGAGGGACAATTTAAAAGTGAGCAAAATGTAAGCAATTGACATGTGTATTGGATGATTTTGTAACACTGTTGTAACTACAGCACAAAAATAAATCAGTAACCTAAATATCAAAAAGCATATAAATTGCTGATATCTTTTGAGGAACTCTCAAAGCCCACTGAAAAATTATGTGTAGCATTTTAAAATGTGATATTTTTACACAAATGATACATTAAAAAAAATAAATAAGTGGTTTAAGCAACTACAATTAAGTGCCAATACTAACTGTCTTCCCCAGCTTTCGAACTGTTTACATCAAGGGGTGGTTTGGTTTTTTGGCTTTTGTTTTCTTTTTTTAATATCACTGATAAGAGTTTAGTTCAAACAAAGGAACATGGTTTAATCTATCTCTTTTTACTAAAATACTTAACGGTTTCAAAGATGTTTATTTTTACCACACTAAACAAACATTCTGTGGTCATAAATTTATTTTTAAAACAGTTCATCTCAAATCCAAACTAAACAAATTCTAACTCCAAAAAGCTGTAGCCTTGGACAAAATTAATTCAAACGTGGCTAAGCCGAAATACTAACTCAAAGTTCACAATCAAGTATTTCCAAAAGACCCAGATAAAGAATCAACCTCTCAGTGTTTTACAAAGTTAAAATTACTAAGTCGAAAAGTTTATTTCATTTACTAAAACTGCACTGGAAGCCACTTGTTTTCACAAAAACAAGCAAAAACCTAAAGCTACAAACCTACTGTCTCAGAAGTAACTGACTTTAAAACGGAACTCCCTGCCACAAAAAAAAAGGCTTCATAAAATCGTATTCTTAAAAATCCCAGTAACAGTAAAGAAGTGAGCAAAACGATCTCAAGAGTTATCTGAATTAACAATGAAGGGGAACAAACCTTCGAAGTTAATGAACGCCTTCTCTGGCAATTTCTGTGCAGGTTCTTTGGTTTGGTTTTGGGTTTTTGTTTTTTTGTTTTTTTTTTTAATGTGTTGTTGCTGTTTGGGGGCTTGGAGGGGAGAATTTCAGTGGAGAAAAGTTACAGGAAAGTACTCCTCACTTGACGTGGGAGTGGTACTGACAAGCAAAACAAATGACCTATGTTTACCAAGCACTCTTGTGAGAACGAAAACT
The DNA here is from genome assembly GCA_007922755.1 of Pedetes capensis. NCBI lineage: Eukaryota > Metazoa > Chordata > Mammalia > Rodentia > Pedetidae > Pedetes > Pedetes capensis. The sequence goes on from VMDO01035983.1 coordinate 15,289, forward strand.
ACCTAGTATTGTGTATCTAGATGTTTTTCCTACTACCGAGGGGTGAACCCCTCTTTGAATTGAGACACACACACCAACACACTGAGGCTCAAAGAGGAAGAAACCACCAAAAACACAAGCTCTCACGGAAACAAAAGGCCACAAGCACTCAGGAGCCTAAAAAGCGATCTGAAACTTCCTGATCGCCACTTCTCCACGTTTATGGCTTGCAAAGTTCCCCCACGGTGGGTCTTGCCCGCAGACAAGGGCCACGGCTGCTTCTCAAGTGATTTATTGTTCCT
>VMDO01035984.1:0-15562 GCA_007922755.1 Pedetes capensis
GTGAATTATTTCAAGCCAAGTTTGCAGTTTTGAATACTCTTAGATTCTAAAAGAAGAATAAGGAGAAAAGGTTAATGAAATGATTATTTGATTAGATGCTGATTTCTTACCTTAAAACTCATATCCCCTCCCATTTTTAGTAGTTTTTATTTATTGTAACCTCAAAATCTATATAAACTTTGGTAGTTACACAATATTTTGAAGGAATGATATACATTGTTGCTTGAGAAACAGAAACATATTTTTTAGATTGAGTTTTAAGTTAAAAATGTGATGTTCATAAAATAATTTAAAACAGCTTTCATGTCACGAATGCACAGTTGCTACTTATAACAAATGTATTTTGTGGTTCTTTTGACATCATTCAAAAATAGTCTTAGAAACATGGAACATTTTTACAATGAGAGATTGCACACACATTTGTACATTTCCAAAACATCAAGGTATATATGCAAGAAAATTGCATTTCAACATTATATGCATATGCCACAAAAATGATCAAATTGAATTTTATTTGTCTTATACATTTGGGGGCGTGGATTAAAGAATTCCTGCAGGGAAACAGTTAATCTGTTTTTAACTAAAGCTTTACTTTTGTAATCTATCCAGTGCTTGGAGTTCTGTCATTGATCTATGATTTATGTGATTTAAACCACCTCTTGGCGGTAACACTGGTTTCTGTCCAAGATGCTGAGTTGAATACTAATTACAAGATCAAATTTATGCTGTTGGGCTAAGCAGCTGAATGAGTTCTCCATGAAGGACTCCCTTCTCCATTCCTGCCACAGTTGAACCTTAGGGAAGTTTTCTCAGAGTAATGAATAGAAGAAAGAAATGAATCAAAGAAAAATAGTTTATATATTTTAGTATATTAAATAATTACATAAAATCACACATAAACTGTCATGAATGGAGATGTGGTCATGAAGATAGAGGACATAAAGTGTATATTTATTGATTCTTTGTGTGTGGGGGGGTGTGCATGTGCTTTCATGTATGGGAACAGAATAGACACACAAATCAATATTTATGGCTACATTTAAAATTCAAGTTAAATTAATAGCTAACATTTGATATACAGTGAAAAAGCTTCCATTATTTAAGTTTATTGAAAAATGTTCAAACAATAACCAGTATTAGGCAATTTATAACAAATTATTCTATTGTAAGGGAAAGTCAATTTGTTGGGGGAGTAATTTAAGAGACGTAGATAACTAATTTTTTTCTATCTAGAGTAGTGTTATTCAAGCAAGGGTGATTTTGTCCTTTAGGTGACATTTGGCAATGTCTGGAGACAGTTTTGTTGTCACAAATTGGATTACAGGGTGCTACATGGCATCTAGTGGGTACAGACCAGAGATTCTGCTAAATATGCTAAATATTCTATAGGACCATTCTCCATGAAAAGGAACAATCCAGCTGGGTGGTATGGCTCACACCTGCGATCCCAGCAACTTGGAAGTCTGAGAAGGGGGACTGTGAGTTTGAGGCCAGAAGAAGCCTATGCAAGTCAGTTATACCTTGCACCCCGCAAAAAAAAATCAGGGGTGTGGTCAGTGTTAGTTCACCTACTTAGCATACACAAGACCCTGGGTTCACCAATCACTACTGAAAAAAAAAAATCCAGTGCCAGTTATCAATAATGACACTGTTGAAACTTTTGGCCTACAAATACCATATGTGTGTTATCTCCTAGGCATATTTATAGGTATTGCTGAGAAATGACAGTGATTGTGTTCTTTTCCCTTTACAAAGAAAAGCCACTATACTGTGTAAATGGATCAAACAAATGGCAAGATTTGAGTGGTTGGACATAGCTATGATCAAGCAGCACAATTGTCAAAAAATGCAAGATTGAAGGACTATGCTAAAATGTATTTTTTAGCTTGAGGATTTTGACTTTGTTTGTTTTCAGAAAATACCAGAGCGCTTCTTCCCCATATGTGAATGCATACTAACTACAATCTTTTCCTTTCAATTCACCCAAATGCACATTTATGTATTGTTGGTATCGGTGTCCACTTTTAACTTGGAGATCTAGATAACTCTATTAGAATGGTAAAATCTTTTCAGACATTTTGTAATTCATGACTATTAGACAGTTGAATCCCTTTTGGGGTGAGGAATATTTATTCTTGAGGCAATAACACTATTCAGACTGGTCTCTTATACCTTCAAGAATGGACTATATTTTAGATTGAATTCATCAGATAAAATGTACAGCTAAAAATGATGTCATAATTTGCACACTGCAATAAAGGCTACTTGAGCATTCTGATTGGTCCTTTAAACTGAAAGACTAGCAAAGATGTACTAGTGCATGTGTGTGCATGTGTGTATGTGTGTTTCAGGTTATGGATGCCTATTGATATTAAATTTAAGGTTTTAGATTTAAAACTATCCATCACATTTTCCCCCCACACATATGTCAGTTTGTCTTACTGTGCGGGCTTGTGTGTTGCTATGAGGTTCAAAGCTATGCCACCAGTATTTTGGATACCAGCAGGGCCAACGTGGTAGACAGGTTTCAGCTGAGCTCCCAGACTAAGAAGATTTCTAGCAACTTCTGCAATCTGAAATAGATCAAACATGCAATCAGAACATACCAATAATTACTGGTGACTGGAATGCAAAGGTTGTAAACACGAAGAAGTCTCAGTAGTCAGAAAATATGGCCTTGGTGACAGAACTGATGCTGGAGATTGCATGATATAATGTTGTCAGACCAATGATCCTTTCATTGCAAATATATTTTTTCACCAATGTAAGCAGTGCTTATACACATGGATTTCACCAGATGGAACATATAGGAACCAAATTGACTACATTTGTGGAAAGGAACAATGGAAAAGCTCCATTTCAAATGTAATAGCATGACAAACTACTGATTGTGGATCAGACGATCAACTGCTCATATGGAAGTTCAAACTGAAACTGAAGAAAATTAGAATAAGTGTACAAGAGCCAAAATATGATCTTGAATGTTTCCCACTTGAGTTCAGTGATCACCTCAAGAACAGGTTTAATGCACTAGACCCTAATGATAGAAGACCAGACAAGTTGTGGCATGACATCAAAGATATCATTCATGAGGAAAACAAAAGGTTATTAAAAAGACAGGAAGAAAAGACCACACTACATGTCAAAAGAGACTCTGAAACTTGTCCTTGAGCATCAAGCAGCTAAAGTAAAAGGAAGACATGACAAAGTTAAGGAACTAAACAGAAAATTTCAAATGGCAGCTGGAGAAGGCAAAATCAAATATTTTAATGACATATGCAAAGACCTGGAGACAGAAAATCAAAAGGGAAAAAAGCCTCTGTTTTTCTCAAGCTTAAGGATTTGAAAAAAAAAATTCAAGCCTCAAGTGGCAAAAATGCAAGATTCTACAGGGAATATATTAACTGATGCAGGAAATATCAAAAGAAGATGGAAAGAATTCAGAGTCATTATACAAAAATGAATTGGTGGATTACCAACCATTTCAAGAAGTTACATATGATGAGGAACCAATGGTATTGAAGAACAAAGTAGAAGCTGCCTTGAAGGAATTGGCAAAACACAAGGCTCCAGGAATTAATGGAATATGAATAGAGATGTTTCAACAAACAGATGTAACACTGGAGGTGCTAGCCTGTTTATGCCAAAAGATTTGGAAAGAGCTTCATGGCCAACTGACTGGAAGAGATCCATATTTGTGATTATTTCCAAGAAAGGGGATCCAATTGAATATGGAAACTATCAAACAATATCATTAATATCATATGCAAGAAAAATTTTACTAAAGTTCATTCAAAAGCAATGGCAGCAGTTTATAGACAGGGAACTGCCAGAAAATCAAACCAGATTCAGAAGATGGTGGGGAACAAGGGACACCATTGCTGATGTCAGATTCATATTAGTCAAAAGTAGAACTCATCAGAAAGATGTCTACCTATGTTTTATCAACTATGCAAAGGCATTGGACTGTGTGGATCATAACAAACTATGGAAAACACAGCAAAGAATGGGAAAATCAGAGCATCTAATTTTTATCATGAGGATTGTATACATGGACCAGGAGGCAGTCCTCAAACAGAGCAAGGAAGCACTGCCTGATTTAATGTTGGGAAAGGTGTGCCTCATAGTTCTATCCTTTCACCACATCAATTCAATTTCTATGCTGAGCAAGTAATCTGAGAAGCTGGACTTTATGAAGAGGAATTTGGCACCAGGATTGGAGGAAGACTAATTAAGACCTGTGTTAGGCAAATGACACAACTTTGCTTGCTGAAAGTGAAGAAGATTTGAAACATTTATTGATGAATGTCAAAGAACATAGCCTTCAAAACAAAAATCTTTACAACTGGGTCAGTATGCAACTTCATGATAAGAAAAGATTGAGGTTGTCCATGATTTTGCTTTACTTGCTTCTACAATCAACACCCATGGAAGTAGCAGTCAAGAAATCAAAAAAGGCATTGCTTTGGGGAAAGCTGTGGCAAAGATCTCTTTAAAGTATTGAAAAGAGAAGTTGTCACATTGAAGAAGAAGGTGTGCCTGATTCATGCCATGGTATTTTCAGTTGCATCATATGGCTGTGAAAGCTGGACATTTTGAACAAGGGAGACAGGAGAAGAATTGATGCTTTTGAATTATGATGCTGGAGACGTCTATTGAATATACCATGGACTGCCAAAAAAGCCAATAGATCTGTCCAAGAAGAAGTACAACCACAGTGCTCTTTGGAAGCAAGGATAGGTAGACTGCATCTTAGGTATTTTGGACATATAGTCAGGATGGACCAATCCCTGGAGAAGTGCATCATGTTTAAGAGACTGGCAGGTCAATGTAGAAAAGGAAAACCCTTCACTAGATGGATTGACAGTGTGTGCAATAATGGGTTTAAACTTAAATAAGATTGTGTGTCTGGCACAGAATGGGGGAGTGTTTCATTCTGCTGTACATAGCGTTGCTATGAGGTTGATCCAACTGGGCAGTACCTAAAAACAACTTTACATTTTTTGATAAGAATGAGGATACCTTATTTACCAAAATGGAATGAGACCGACTAGAAGGAAACAGAAGCTTATACTAGACCATTTCTCAGTCTTGTCACTTTATATAAACTAAGCCCTGTTTTTCTTTCATCATCTATAATCTTAGTTTTAAAAGAAACTACATCACAGGGTCATTTATGAGTTAAATTGGCTAATGTACTTGGTGTCATAAAAATACAGTGAATGTTTAAATTTAAAAAAATTACAATAAAAGACACATTGCCATTGATCCCCCTCAAAATAATCTTGGCTTCTGTCACACACATCCTATTTTCTTACTGTTTTCTGTAGCAGTTCTGGAAGTGCTCTTTTGTGGAGTGTCCTTAGTTTTATTCTCCAACATGACAACACTCCGTGTCACATATAGATTCTGCTACGGCAATTTCTGTCAAATAAAAATATTATGGTATACCCTCATTCACCTTATTCAACAGATCTGGCAATATGCAACTTCTGTCTCTTCCCCAAAGTGAAAATGACCATGAAAGGTAAAATTTGGATGAGTTCAGAACACTGAGGCAGACACAACATGGCAACTAAAACACTCATAAAAAACAGGACTCTCACAATTAATTACAAAAGTTTAAAGAACAATGGGGTAAGAGTGTTTTAAGCCAAGAGGATGATTTTGAGGGAGATTAATGACAATGTGGGGCTGGGGTTTAGCTCAGTTGGTAGAGTGTTGCTCCGCATTCTGAGAGGCTCTAGGTTCAATCCCCAGATCCACAAAAATGGGTAAATGACTTGGAGGCCCACTCCCAAAATAATTCTGAAACAATTGGCCATTGAAAAATGCATGAATAGCAGAGGATCACTGACATATTGCTGGGCATCATAGTACAGTGTGGGGGACTGTTTCATTCTACTGTACATAGGGTTGCTATGAGTTGGACTTGACTCGACAACACCTAACAACAAAAAACAATGACAATATGTCTCTTGCTGTAATGTGTGTATGTATGTATATATGTGTGTGTATATATGTATATGCATATGCACATATATATACACACATACATATATTTATATATACATATATATGTTTGCAGTACTTGGGGTTGAACCTCACACATGCTTTTTGCAAGTATTCTACCACTGAGCTGGACCCTCCAGTCCATTTTTTACTTTTATATTTGAGATAAGGTCTCAGTAAATTATGCAGGCTACCTCTGGCCTTGAACTTATGATCCTCCTGCTTTTTCTTTCCAAGGTCCTGAGATTACAGGTGCATACCACAGCACATCACTAATGTAATACATTTTTTTAAAAAAATTAAACTGTATCTTTTGATCATATCATGTATAGAAGTCTTGAGCAGAGAAATAAAGAAATAAACGAAAACTGCTGTTGTTATTATTAGCTTCTCAAATCTGCAATTCCCATGTAGAAGAAATAATTTTTCAGAGAAAGTCCAGTCTTCTGACACAATTTATTTAATGACTGTAAGAAAGCTGTTGACACAAAGGAGATCCAGCCCAGAATAACAGCTTATTTAACAGATCTGGCCACACAGTTAGAAGTTAATGAATAGGTAATATTTGAGGAGTTGAATAAGCAGGCAGGAATCTGGTAACAAAGAAAGTAATAAGTAGGTATTAATGACTTGACCGAGAATTAGTATCTATAGAGGAAATGGCAAAGTAAGGAAATTTATCACTGCTCCAAGTGGTTCTCATGCAGGCCTTTTTTTTTTTCAGAGAAAGGAAACTGGAGGCAAATGATAGGCATACTTTGACAGATTTTAAGGTTAACAACCTGAAGTCTAGTATTATATTGACTTTGTTGTAGGCACCAATTGTTCTTTACACTCTTGCTCCCTCTTTCCATAAGGTATGTAAAATACAGAAGACTGGGATTAACAGAAGAGATTCACAGAGATGTAATAATCCTTGGGTTTTCCTCTGTGGAGCTCCACTAATCTTAACTTTAAGGAAAATTTAGCCTGTTAGAGTAGTAATCTAGCTTTAAAATTGTTTTTAGAGTTAAAAGAGCAATACTTTACAATGGATTGTAAGAATAAATAACCACAGAATATTCAAATGCCTATAATGATCTCTAAAAATAAAGATTGGTAGCAATATTGGAGATTTATGGGCATTTTACTGTGTCCTCTTCTCTGTTTCTGGCCATCTGTAACCCATTCCTATTATTAAATGTGTTTTGCTGTTGATAGGTGCAATGAACTTGGGTCTGACTCATAGTGACCCTGTGTACATCAAACTGAAACACCACTACATAGTGCTATGCCAGGCATGTGATTTTTTTTAAGCCCACTGTTGCAGTCACTCTGTCAATCCATCTAGTTTAGGGTCTTCCTTTTTATCATTTCCCCACCACTCTCCCAAACACAATGTCCTTCTCCATGACTGGTTCATCCTGACAACATGTCCAAAATACATAAGATACAGTCTTACCCATCCTTGCTTCCAAGGAGCATTCTCGTTGTACTTCTTCCAGAATGGATCTGTTGGTTCCTTTGACAGTCCATGTTATATTCAATATTCATCTCCAGCACCATAATTTGAAAGCATTAATTCTTCTCCTGTCTCCCTTGTCCAACATCCAGCTTTCCTAATAATATGATACAACTGAAAATACCATGGCATATGTCAGGTGCACTTTAATCTTCAACCCTTTAAAGATATCTTTTCCAACAGCTTTCCCCAATGCAATATGTCTTTTGATTTCTTGACTGCTACTTCTGTGGGTGTTGATTGTCAAAACAAGTACAGTAAAATCTTGGGCAACCTCAATCTTTACTCTGTTCATAATCAAGTTGCTTACTGACCCAGTTGTAAGGATTTTTGTTTTCTTGATATTGAGGCACAATCCTTACTGAAGGCTGTGTTCTTTAATCTTCATCAGTAAATGTTTCAAATCCTCTTCACTTTCAGCAAGCAGAGATGGGTTGTCTGCATAATACAGGTTGTTAATTAGTATTCCTGCAATCATGATGCCACTTTCTTTATCATAAATTCCAGCTTGTTGGCTTATTTGTTCAGCATAGGGATTGAAGAGGTACAGTGAAAGGATATGGCTCTGATGCACACCTTTCTTGAATTTAAACCCGACAGTGTTTCCTTTTTCTGTTTGTATGACTGCTTCCTGGTCCATATACAGATTCCTCCTGAGTACAATTAAGTGTTCTGGTATTCTCCTTCTTCTCAATGTTATCTATAATTTGTTGTGATGCACACAGTCAAATGTATACATGTGTGTCTGTCAGCTTGTGCTGTGGGCACTTGTGTGTTGCTGTGATGCTGAAACCCATGCCACCAGTATTACAGATACCAGCAGGGTCACTCATGGTGGACAGGTTTCAGCTGAACTTCCAGAATATTACAGACTTGGAGAAGGACATGGCTAATCCACTCCCCAAACAAGTAGCCATTGAACACTCTATGAATAGCAGAGAAACACTCTGACTAATATGGTAGATTATAAAATAGTGGTATATAAAATATTCTGCCTCAAGTACTTTGAATTGGATCTCTAATTGCAATTGCTATTGTCCTTAAATGATACATGGCTCAGGAAGGCATTAATTGCAAAACTCTTTCTAATTCTTCTGTATAGAGATATCATTACATATATTTAGATACTGATTTAATCCTTGATTTTAATGCTATGGAAGTTTGAACAATGGTCAAATTACATTGTGAAATTTTGTTGATTACACCCCTGAAGTGTTCAGACCCTCATTACATTTTACTTGGGTCACTGAAATAGCATATTATAATGTCTGCATTATCACACTTTCTCCTCATTTCAATTTATTCTTCATATCAAGGCCAAAATGTAGGTGGGAACATTCGACTCCTCCTCTTCTCAAAGCCAGGTAGAGGTGCTCAACTTTTATTATACATCATTACCACCTAGATCACTTCCTAAAATCACTCCTCCCAGGGATTTTACTCATAACATAAGGTGGAGGTCACTAAAATGAATTTTAAGAATCTTTCAGGTAACTTTAATGTCTGATTTCCACTTACTGAACTTTGAAAAATAATGGTATCATGAATAAGGCTCAAAATCTTCGTCCAATTTTTTACCATCCCCTAAAGAGCAAAATGGTAATACCTACTTGGGAATTCCAGAGGCTCAATATTATCAAACCATAAATCAGAAGATATTTGTACAACTACTATAGAGAAATTAATGTAGACTCCTCATGAATCCACCAGGTCTCAGAAAGCTAAAAGGCTACCTAGGAAACCTGGGGAAGTCAGAGGAAGTTAGTGACCAAAACAGCTCAGTATACTCTGTGTGAAAGTTGTGCATTTGTTCCTTCCCTGGAAGTAAAGTTAGCTAACCTCGACACCATTCATAGCCAGTACTACTCTTATTCTCTGGTTGTACTATAAATCCTTCATGCTTCCCTCTACTCTGATAGTCCAATATCATTTCTGTTTTCTTTCTCTCTTTCTCTCTCTCTTTCTTTCTTTCTCTCTCTCTCTTTCTTTCTTTCTTTCTTTCTTTCTTTCTTTCTTTCTTTCTTTCTTTCTTTCTTCTTTGAGGTCCTGGATAGTTGAACCCAGGGTCTCTTGCTTGCATGCTTTGCAAGTGCTGGACCACTGAGCTGCACCCCCAGTCCATTTTTTTTACTTTTTGAGACAGGGTCTCGCTAAGTTACAAAGACTGCCTCTGGTCTCGAACTTGTGATCCTCCTGCCTCTGCCTCCGGAGTCACTGGGATTACAGGCATGTGCCACAGCACCTGGCTGTCCTTTATTTTTTATTTATTTTGGGCCCACCAGTTGGTAGGATGTGACCATATGTTGGCAGATATTGGGAAAATGGAGCAACATTTTTTGGTACTGGAATTTCTGACCACAGCATATAGCATGGTTTTACTTCAAAATGTAGACCCACCAAAATTTAGATGAACATGAAGGAATAGTAAAATAATATCCAGAGAGACAAATTATTGTGATTTTTTGATTAATTAACTTTTTAAGGAATCATTGTGTAAAAGAAGAAAATAAATTCTACAACTAACTTTGAATCAAAGTATTTATCTAATAGTTACAGCTTAGTTAGTAGTAAGTAGGCTGGCCTCATTTATTGAAAACTATATAACAGAGTTTTTACACATGTTTGTTGAAATATATTTTCTCTCTCAATATGCGTTTTTTGATAATGCTTCTACATAACATTGTATGTTAAATGAACATCAAATGAACAATTATGCTAGGTTTTCTTCTATCAGTCTAATTCATCCTAATTAAACATTGAGTTTCTCTTTAATTTTTCCTCATATCCATGACTCTGTTAATACATTTCACAGTCCTTATTATCATATTAGGAAATAAAAACTAAACACTATTAAGTTTGATCCACTTGGAGGAAGAGTTCTCCCCGAGGACTGTACAAAAATCATCATTGACATTAAATATTTTCCCACAATCCCTGGCCAGTGGTGTTTGGCACCCTGCAAAGGAATACCCATCTGCAGTGTAGACTTCTTGAATGGTGCCCATCTTTCTGCCAAAAGCAAATATATGAATTTATAAAAATTCATACCCACTTGTATTCTGTTTTGACACCTGCTTCTGAGGGAACATGCATGTATGTTAATGGAAATAACCCTTGTATTCTTCCTTGCAGTTAAAACTAGATAGACCTATTACTGTGAGAAAAAATTGACATATGGGCTCATAGGTGGAATATTTTATTAAAAAGTCCTATCCCTTCAACCTGGAAGGCAGTGATAGTTGGTATTTATAGTGTTGATTCTAGGTCACTGTAAAATTTTGAAGTGCATTCTAAATCCTCAGAGTAAAATGCAGGTAGACTCATGATAGTAGTAGTGTTGCAGTTTTGTTGTTATAGTTATGGTTTCATTTTATATGTCTTAGTTCATGTCTTTGCAAACTGGGAATTCATGTATGGTAAAACTGTAATTCACTATTATCCATGAATAGGTAAAATCAGAATGTTTTACTTTTAACTTCTTTGAATAAAAGAACATCTACTGCATTTGATCTTAGGTTACCATTTCCTCACATTTTATCAATCTTTCTGTATTTTTATAAAGTGGATAATATATTCATCCAAATATCTGATTTTTTCTTTAATTTTAAAACCTCCAACTGAGGATCTGTGTTGAACAGCAAATGTGGCAATTCGGATCAACTTTTTGTTGTTCACTTAAAAGTAAAATACAAAGTCATAAGCCAACAAAAATTAATAATGACATTACTATGGTTTTATCACTGTGCTAGATAATGCTGATGACTATGAAAATAAAGGTGAAGCACTGCATTAACTCAATACATTTGTTGTTGGATGCTGTGGAGTCGGGTCTGAAACAGTACCTGACACAGTGCCATGTCTGGCACTATGTTAGTGCTTCTCTGCTATTTATGTTATGGTGTTAGGTGCCATAAAGTCAGTTCTTACTCATAGCAACCCTATGTAAAACAGAACACAACACTCCCCAACACTGTACCATACTTGACACTATTGTCAGTGTTGCTATCCTATTCATAGGTTTTATTTAATGGCTGATTGTTTTGGAAGTGGGCTACCCCCAGGTCCTGCTTCCAAGCCTATAGAACCTGGTATTCCCAGAAATTCTTCTTATCCAAGGACTAACCAGGCCAGACACTGCTTAGCTTCCAGATATGAGGAGATGGGGATGCCAGGGGGTTATAGCTGCAGGCTCAGCACATTTATCAAGCACTTACTATATAAAAGGCATTGTGCCAAACAAAAACAGTTCCTGTCTTTCCAGCACAGAGCTTAAATGTTGTTGGTGGTGACAAGAAAACATACATTGGTAAAATAACCACACAACTATCAATTCCAAATTATATACAAGTAGATAGAAGTATAAAAAATGTAGAAAAATTTTTTTGCCTGATCTGGAAAATAAAGGATGTCTTTCTTGAGATGAGATCTGAATGATAAGTAGGAATTAAAGCATTTGAGAAAGAAGGTTTTAAGAATATAGTAAAACGAGTCTGTGGCAGGATGAATAACTACACTGTTGAGGAATTGAAAATCTAGTGTAGATAGAGTGCAAAGACTGGGAGGAAGACATGGGAGAGTGGGAGATGCAGTAAGTGAGGTAGACATGGAGTAGTTCACACACGTGCAAAGAGAGGCCTTAAAGTTGTTGTAAGAAGGAATGAGTGAATTGATGTAATCAAATCTACATTTTGAATATATTTCTTTGACTAATGTATAGAGAATTAACAGAAGTGTGCCAGAATGGAATCAGGAAGACAAATTAGGACGCTACTGCAGTAGTGCATTTGACAGATGGTGGCAGTTTTAACAACATGCTGGCTGGAAAGAAAAGAAATATATGCATAAGAGAGGTATTTAGGAAGTAAAGTTACAAGCTTTTGAAACCAGAAGGGTAGTTCCTGAAATGGAGAATAATGGAGGGGATGGAAGCTTTCTCTTGTGGAAGGGATGGGGAAGGAATAAGTTAAATTTCAGATATATTTGCATTTGTATTACTTACAAGACCCTTGGCGGAGGGAAAACCTGCAGTAAAATAATTAAAGTGCAAATGACAACAGTTTATAATAGTCACATGCTAGTAGGTAGTTAAGCATTTAAGTGCTATGGGGGTGTTGATAGAGGAGAGAGTTCTACTGACCCTTCCATGAGTAAGTGGATTTTGGCTGGATAGTGCTGGTGGTGCAGTAAATCTGTTTTAGAAATTGTTGACTTACACAGAATTCAAAAAGAAATAATATCCCACCTATCACTGAAATTAACTCTATCCCACAGATAGAATCCAAAAGGAAATAATAATCCACCTATCGTTGAAGTTCACACTACTTATTGATGTCTATAATGCTGGAAGGGTGAAGATGACAGACTTAGATGGTTTAAATCCAGTTGCACTGAACTTCTGACACTGATCACTCATAAATTTGCAGTTATTTTCTACTAGCAAGTTTCAAGAGACCCAGAAGCAGTAGTCAGAATGGGCTAAAAAGCAAATAGAACCCAAGATAGAAAGGTCTTAGGAAATACTCATCCACAAGTCAGTTTTCTTTGCCCTCTGTGGGAACCATGGTCAGATGAAAGCATCCCAAATCTAACAACAAATATCCCCATGCAGCTCTATCTCAATGTCTCTCATTCAGGGATTATCTTTCAGAGAATGTACTATCTTTGATGAAAATGAGCCCAGAAAAAGATGATGGTAAGAATAACAGAAGAATGAATCATTGCCTGTCTTATTTTTCAGAATGCAATAATTACTTGATTGCATATTGTGGATCATTCCAAAGCTTCTTATAAAAGTCAAATCTGCTGTATTAAGAAAATAAAGGATTTAAGAATTAAATGGCTGCTTTGGTCATTTACTACTTCATTGTGATGAAAAATATTGTTAAAGTAGTTGGCTAGGTTATAATTCACCATTTGAAATTGTTTTGAATTTCATTAGAGTTAAAATGCTTTGATATAAATAATATTCATGTCTCCTCCCTGATACCATCTCTCATCCCATCAAAAACACATAACAATAAAACTTTTCTTATCCATTGTTAATAATAAGCACAATAGATATAGAATCTGTCAGTCCCGTGGTTCACTCAGGCTAGAGTTCTGTTTCTGACAAGGACATTTGTCTCAGTTTTGTTTTGTAGGAAAATCTGGGTGCTCTTCCTGCTTCCAACCAAAATGTGAGCTGATCCAGCAATTACGTAGACCACATATTTAGTATTGTGTAGTCACTGACTAAAACAGTTAGGGCCCAAGGAGGCTTTTTCCCAGTCTCTGTCTATCCGCAAGCTTTGAGTACTCAGACAAATATGGCTTCAAGGCACCCCATGGGTATTTTATTGCTCTGAAGGAAAGATTTGTAAATTGTTCCATTTTTATACTAGGTTATGGTGGCTTACCTTTGATTAAAGATTCCTTAAGGCTAAGCCAAATTAACATGGCTGGATATTACCTTGCAATATTAATTTGAACCTCCCATAATTATCCTCTTTACTCTTTTTGTTTTTGTTTCCTATACTTGAGGGTTGAATCCAGGGCCTCACACATGCTTTGCAAGTGCTCTGCCACTGGGCTGCACCCCCAGTCCATTTTTTATCTTTTATAGTGAGACAGGGTCTCACTAAATTATGCAGGCGACCTCTTATCTTGGACTCAAGATCCTTCTGCCTTCACCTCCTGAATTGCTGGGGCACCCAACATCCTCTTTCATATTCTATGAATATGAAACCTCATATTCAGTTGTACTATTTTTGGAAAGTATGTGGTATGGAACTGTCTGTGAAATTTTCTACCTTTGTCTTTAAAATTCCAAATCTGTAGGCAAATGTAAAATTTGTAGAAAGACTTCAGAATTACCCTTGACTCATCTCTTCTCATAGCTCACATGCTAGTCTATTAGCAAAGGCTTTTGACTCCATCTTCAGAATACATCAAGAATTTTTGACTACTTTGAATTCCTAGGCCACTGCAATCCTGATCTGTGATACTATAACCCCTTTGTTGAATAACTCAAATAACCTCCCAATTGGTTTATCTTCTGTCCTCCACCTAGTAGTTTATTATCAACACTGGAGCCAGTATTATTATTATTATTATTATTATTATTATTATTATTATTATTATTATTTGCAGTACTGGGAGTTGAACCCAGGGCCTCATGCTTGCATGCTTTGCAAGTGCTGTACCACTGAGCTGCACCCCCAGCCCATTATTTTACTTTTTGAGACAGGATCTCGCTAAATTATGCAGACTGCCTCTGGTCTCCAACTTGCAATCCTCCTGCTTCTGCCTCTGCCTCCTGCGTCCCTCGGATTACAGGTGAGCGCCACAGGGCCCAGCTTGCCAGCATTATTCTTGGAAAATGTAAATTATATTGTGGCTCTTTTCCAAACTCCATAGTCCAGGGATTCTTAACCATTTTGTATAATTAAGTGCTTTAGAAGTTTGATGAATCCACTAGGTCCTTTCTTAGAATATTATTAACTGTATGAAACTTTAAGAGCAACATACAATAAATCAATTACTTTGAAATATAGTAACTAAATGTTTTAAAAAACAAATTTATAATATTTCATTTCTTCATTTTCTCTTTATAAACAAAGGAGTATTGAAAATGTTAAAAACTGTACTGAGGAAGAGCTGAGAGGCATGAAATGGAAGCAAAAAAGGAATAGGCGTGTATACAAGTCTAAATTGAGCAATCTTGGTGGGTAGGTGGACACCAAAAACACACTGACTCTAGGTTGGGTAGATTTCATTGGTTCAGAAATGGGTCAGAGGGGGTGATCTGATTTAGAACAAGCAGTATTTTGGAGGCTGTGAGAAAGCAAATATATTTCTGACTTCATGTACGTACTTCATAATTAATGCATTAAACAGGATGATCTAAGGGAAAAAGTGTAAATGGCATCTCAAGACATATGTTACAACTATTTGTGGTTTCTCTTGGTGACAAAATTATAAGTATTGTTGATATGTTTGTAGTCATTGCTACATTCATAATAGAAGGAAATATAAATTTTGGGTTAGGTGTTAACAAAAATAAAATAAGTA
>VMDO01035985.1:0-15782 GCA_007922755.1 Pedetes capensis
TAAATTTCATCCCAAGTTTAAAGGAACTATAAGAGAGGGAGATAAATTTAATGAAAGCAGGGTTTTAGGTAAGTTCATAATATATTTATTCTATAAGACAAATAAATTTATCCTTCAGGTAATACAATGAAAAATTAGGTGGGGCTGTTAGTCTAGATTAAAAGCCAAAAGAGACAAGAACCAAGGGTCATGGACAAAATTCGGTAAAATACTCATTTTAAAATGCTGTGAAGAAAATTGTGGCTTTGAAGCCCACTGTCAAAGATAAGCAACTTATGAAGCTTGAATATAGAACAGATATTAAATAGCACCATTTAAAATGAGAAGAAATGTAGTGATTGCAACATGGGGCTCAAACGAAAAAAGATCATGTACATGAAACAGTGTTGAGTCGGATTTTGTTCTATTGTACATAGGGTTGCTATGACTTGGATCTGACTCGATGGCACCCAACAAAAATAATTAAATAGGCTAGGATTAATGTTTTTAATATGAAATAATTTTTGTGATTTTTTAAATGTTCTTTAGAGATGCCTACCAAAATATTCAGTAGGGAACTGTTATAATATTTAAAACTTACTTTCAAATGTTAGATAGCTATTAGGTAAGAAGTTTTATTTTGTTATCCTTTTGACTTTCTGTATGTTTGATACCGTTTATATGAGATTTTCATGAAAATCTTCTCTAAATATTCTGAGAAATCTAAGGGACTCTTTCCTATTACAAACTCTTTGTCCTTTTTCCCTTTTTCTGTTCCGATTTATATATGTTGGTTTCCTTTACATTCGATTAACAATATTTTAATTATATGCATATGTTCTCTAGTGTCCTCTTGTACCCAGGAGAAATAAGAGGGACTAATCATGTATAGATTGATAGGAAGTAAAACAGTCTGGAAATATTAAAGCACAACAGGGGACTCTAGAGGCCATGCTGGGGTGGGGAGGGGCTGTTACAGTTTTATCCGTCCAGGAAGGCAGAAGAGGCCACACTGAGAAGGAGGTTGTGGAAACTGCTTATATATATATCTATTTTGCTAGGCTGTCATTCCATCCAATCCCACACTGCTATCCTGAGGATGGCTGTAAAGGTGTTTTGCAGGTGGGATTAAGCTCTGAAATCTTTTTTACTTTAATGTGGAGGGGAGATCGTAGTTAATCTAGGTAATTCTGATTCAATCAGTTGGAAGGTCTTAAGGGCAGAGGTGAGGCTTCCCACAGGAAATTTCAGCTGTGGCCTGGAGCTTCAACTCAGCTCACACTTGTGTTCCAGCTTGCCCTTCCTGACGTAGGAGTTCAGAGTCCCCACTGTGGTGTGTGTGTATATATGTGTATCCATCTGCTTCTGTCTCCCTGGTAGAACCGTCCCAGGACAATTCAGCCATGCTTTGAAGAAAGTGAGGAGGTGGGAGTCCTGCTTTTGAGTGTGCGGTGGGGTGGGGAGGGAGCGTTCCATCCAGTGAGAATAGTAATTGCAAGTTCTCCCAATAGGAGTGTCTGACATGGCCACTGTGTGTAGAAAAAGGCAAGCCCACTGCACCTAGAAGAGGCTGTTATAGGAGTAGAGTGGAAGGGAACAAATTACATATCTGAACACAGAAAGTGGGGCAGGTGTTATGTCTCATACACTATTAAAACACTTTTAGCTTTGATTTCATGGAAATACAGAAGACAATGGTGGTTACCATGTGCATCACTACTGTATCCCTTTACTGTACCTCTTCAATCTCTATGCTGAGCAAATAATCTGAGAAGCTGGACTTTATGAAGAAGAACACAGCATCATGATTGGAGGAAGACTCATTAACAATCTGCATTATGCAGATGACACAACTCTGCTTACTGAAAGAGAAGAGGATTTGAAACGTTTACTGATGAAGCTCAAAGAACACAGCCTTCATTTGGGATTGTGCGTCGATATCTACAAAACAAAAACCCTTACAATTTGGTCACTATCTGATTTTTCTTTACTTGGTTCTACAGTTAAAACCCATGGAAGGATCAGTGAGGAAATCAAAAGATGCATTGCACTGAGAAAAACTGTTGCGAAAGACTTCTTTAAAGTGCTGAAAAGTAAAGATGTCATGCTAAAGACAAAGATGCGCCTAACTCATGTGATGGAATTTTCAGTCACATGATGTGGTTGTGAGAGCTAGACATTGAATAAGAGAGAAAGAAGAAGAATTGATGTTTTTGAATTATGGATCTGGAGATGAGTATTGAATATACCATGGACTGCAGAAAAAACTAACACATCTATCCTAGAAGAGTGCAAACACAGTGCTCCTTGGAAGCAAGGATGGTTAGACTGTGTCTGATGTATTTTGGACATGTAGTCAGGAGGGACCAATCCCTAGAGAAGGATATCATGTTTGGGAGAGTGGTAGGTCAATGAAAAAAGGAAAACCCTCAGCTAGATGGATTGGCAGGTGTTTGCAACAATAGAATTAAACATAAAAAGATCGTAGGTGGGCACAAAATCAAGGAGTGTTTCTTTCTGTTGTACTTAGTGTCGCTATGAGTCAGACCCCACTCAAGGGCACCCAACAACAACAATGGTAGTTACCAGGGGCTGGAGTGTTTGGGAGATGGAGGAATTGTTAAAGTATACAAACTTTCAGAAATTAGGAACAGTAAAAGAGATCTATTGTTCAGCATACTGGCTGACTATAGGTAATATTATATAGTATTTTGGAAAAATGCTCAGAGAGTAGATATAAAGTGTTCTCACCACAAAATGATTACTGAAGTAATGTATATATTAATTAGATAGGTTGACTCATTCCAGACTGGTTATATACTTCAAATCCTGTTGTACAAGATGGATTCATGTAATTTTACCTGCCAATTTAAAAAAATAATACAAATTTTAAAAAGCTTCTATTTTTTTTTTTTTTACTGAGTATGATTGGCAGATAGAGATGTGATCTAAGTTTTTCAAGGCACACTCAGAATGAATAGAGAGTGTAATGGGCCAAAGATACCACTGTTAGGGGGCTGTCTGCAGAAAGATGCAGACAATTGTTTCTGAGTTCTGAGAATTGATCAGATTCTGGCAACATTTTGAAAGTAAAATGAACAGCACTTACTTATGGCTTGAGTATTAGTTTTTTTAAGAATGGGGATTCAAAGCTGACCTCAATTTTTTCTTCTGGGAAAACTAAAATTAACTTGTTTTTGAGGTGGGAAAATTGTCAAAGAAATGGGTTAATGAGAAATAATCATTAGCCACTTATTTGAACTCATTGAACTTTAAAATGATTAACAAGTTCTGTCAGTAGTAACCGTTGTTTCTTGGTGATGTTCTTCTGAAACTCCCATTGCTCTACACTAATCGATATGGCCCTAGTTGCATTTGGAGAAAGTACCCCAAGCCCAAGGGCCAGGCTGTGAAAAGGAGTGATACCAGAAAGGGTCTGTCCGTTTGGAGAGCTGCAGTTAGCTTTCTATGAATGGACTGAAGGCTTGTAGAGAGAATGGTGAGATTGAAAGACTTCTTTTGCCAAACTAAGACGCATGATGTCTTCAGAAATGCTACCTCTGTGTTCCACTTCCTGCCAAAGCCCTCAAACCAAAACTTTACATTTGATTCCTCTTCCCATCCTTGCTTAAATTGTTCATCAGCAAGCACCCACCTTTCCTCTATCCAGGGGAGTGGAAGCATCATTTAGATTCAGCAGTGATCTCTGAGGTGGAGTTGGCTCTCCTCCAGGTAAGGTCCAGGCTTTCATGGGACCCATACTTGCAGATCTAACTGTCCCACTTTCGGCATTTATATTCTTATGTGAAAGTGTGCAGAGGATAGAGTGGGAGAAATAAACTTCAGGTTATTTTTTCTTGCTTGGAAGAAAAGAAAAATTGGGTACATTTGAAAGCACTTACCATGCCAAAAGTATGTACACGTTATGTTAGTGAAAGATCCGCCATCCATGTAATTGAATACTGGTTAACAACACTCACAATATTGGAAAGTCCCTCCACAAACACTCCTTGCCGTCATTGTTCAAGATAGAATTTGGAACCTAACGGCCCATTAGGCTTGTCCCCAAATTCAAGAATATTAAAAGAATCTATTATGTCCCAAATTGTTCATGCATGTAAAAAGTAATATTGATTTACTACTGCTCAGAGTATAGCTACAGAAACAGGATTCCTGATGAGTAGAGGAAAGACTGAAGGAAGCTGTATTTCATCTTCCATTCACGCTCCTGTAGCAAGATATGGCTGGTTCTATTCCTAAGTTTTGTGTTAAAAAATAAAAGTTGAATAAATTTTTGATTCAAATGTCAGGATTGGATTTTTGCCTGCCATGATGTGCACTAATTGCCCTGCTTATTTATTTCAATTCACTTACAGTGCAATTCTTTATATCTATATCCTAATAAATGAAACTTTCTGGTAGTTAGTTTTAAAATGCAGATATTTGTTTCATTAAGTGTGTAATGTTCCCATCATAGCAGAAAAAAAAAACAGTAGAAGTCTATGCACAGAACTGAGACTATCAGAGAGTGTGGAAGGTAGAGAGTGTCATGAAATGCAAAGCAAGAAGATCCCAGAAAGTCTTTCCTAAGCATGTGTGTGTGTGCATATGTATATGTGTATGTGTGTGTATACACATATATATGTATATGTGTATATATACACACACATGATATATCTATATATACACACAACATGCATACATGCACTTCTCCTTACTGTTATATACACATATTTAGATGTGTGCGTATGCATACATAACACTGTGTGTATGAAAGTGAAAAGGAATATACATTTATCTTAAATGTTGAAGGTATAAAGATCTATATCATTACCCTTAAAAAATTGGAAGAGCTAAAGAAACAAAATATATCTTCTGTCATTTTTAGATGTACTTTCTGAAGTGTTCTATTACTGTTTTACATGATGGCAAAATAAAATTTAACAAGTTGGTTTTGGCATGTGGAGTTGAGCAATACAACCTAGCCATTTAATAGCACTCTGTCTTAGGCCATTTCCCATCACTGGTCCAACATGTGGCTTTAGAAAGGATAAAGAGACTATTTCTTCTGTTGGAACAGCCTACCAGTGCTTGGCAAGCGTGTTCTGGAAAGATCCAGAGAGTAAATATTTATGACTCTGTGGGTCATGTGCTCTCTTTTGCAACCTCTCACAAGCAGCAACAGATAATATGTAAACCAATCAGCTTGGCTATATCCCAGGAAAAAATTTCTCTATAGAAGTAGGTGGAGCCCACCAAGAATATAACTTGCTGATTTTAACCTAAAACAGAGATCTGTCTGCTCGATTCTTTAGCTCACTTAACATTTAGAAGATACTGAGCTCAGTATTTCTACAGGAGGAAAAATAAAAATCAAAATAAAACAACTTCTGCCTTCCCCAAGGTCAGATAATTGTTTTAAAAAATAGATCCTATTAAAATAGTCTTTAAAATGGCAAATGTTGTTGTCCCTTAAACTTAATTCCTAATAATATGGTAGAAGCCATAAAATGTAATCTTCTTTATGTTTTTATATAAAATAATGCACATATATACAACATATAGTATGATTAATAGCATATTCATACTATGACATAACTTTTGCATTATATTATATAATATATGTGCATATAATAATTTATTACCTGTGTCTCTCAGCTTGTCATGCCTTGGGGTTTGTGTGTTGCTGTATTGCTGAAAACTATGCTATCAGTATTATGGATATCATCAAGGTCACCCATGGTGGACAAGTTTCAGCTTAGCTTCCAGACTAAGGCAGAGTAGGGAGTTGGACCCAGGAGCTGAAAACAATCAGTCAAAGAAAACCCTATAAGTAGCAGAGAAACACTCTCAGATTTTGTGCCAGAAAATGAGCCCCCACATTGGAAGACACTCAAAAGACTACTGGGGAAGAGTTGCCTTCTCAAAATAGAATTGACCTTAATGATGGGAATGGAGTAAAGCCCCAGAGAACTCCATTTCCTGATGTTTCATGACTCAAAATGTGGAGGAACAATTGTAAACATTCATTGATAATTGGAATGTGAAATGTATATAGTATGAATCTAGGCAAACTGGACATCATCAAAAAGGAAATGGAGCACATAAACATAGACATTCTAAGCATCAGAGAGCTAATATGCACTGGCATAATGACATTAAATCAGATAATCATAGAGTCTACTATACCAGGAATGATAAATTAAAGAA
Source organism: Pedetes capensis (assembly GCA_007922755.1). NCBI lineage: Eukaryota > Metazoa > Chordata > Mammalia > Rodentia > Pedetidae > Pedetes > Pedetes capensis. The sequence goes on from VMDO01035985.1 coordinate 6,190, forward strand.
GAATGAATTTACGTTCATCATCGAAAAAGACATCTCAAGATCTATCCACAAATACAATGCTAAGGATGATAGAATTATGTCCGTATACCTCCAAGAAAGGCCAGTTAATATGACTAATATTCAAATTTATGCACCCATCACTAAGACTACAAATGAAGGTAGAGAAGATTTTTACCAACTTCTGCAATCTGAAATAGATTGAACATACAACCAATATTTACTGATAATTACTAATAATTCTAATGTAAAATTGGAAACAAAGAAGGTTCAGTAGTTGGATAGTATGACCTTGTTGACAGAAATTATGCTGATAATCGCACAATAAAATGTTGTCAGACCAATGACTGTTTCATTGCAAATACATTTTGTTCATTCACATAAACAGTGGCTTATTGTTGTTAGGTGCCATCCAGTGGGTTGCAACTCATAGCAACCCTATGTAAAATAGGAGAAATACTACCTGGTACTGCGCCATGCCCAGGACCATGTCAATGCTACTTTGCTCTTGATAGGATTTTGATTGAGTGATTTTTTTTTGTTTTTTGTTTTGTTTTGTTTTGTTTTGTTTTGGTGGATGGGTGGACTTCTAGGTCCTTCTCCCAAGCCTACAGCATCCAGTAGACCAGGCAGTCTCCAATCCAAAGACAAACCTGGTTCAACCCTGTTTAGCTTCTGAGATCTGATAAGATTGTACACCATAGTGGTATATCTGCAAGCAAACGGTGCCTATACACATAGAATTCATCAGATGGAGCACACAGGAAAAGAATTGAGCACATTTGTGGGAAAAGATGACAGAAAAGCTCAATATCAAATGCCAGAACAAGACCAGGTACTGTATGCATAAGCACATTTGTGGGAAAAGATGACAGAAAAGCTCAATATCAAATGCCAGAACAAGACCAGGTACTGTATGCATATTCAAACCAAAAATGAAAAAAATTAGAACAAGTATACAAGAGTCAAAGTATGACCTTGAGTATATCCCACATCAGATAAGATACCATCTCAAGAAGACTTTTGATGTGTTAGACGCTAATGATCAATGACCAGACGAGTATGGCATGACATCAAATATATCATTCATGAGGAAAGTAAAAGTTTATTTAAAAGACGGGAAAAAGAGAAAAGACCACATTGCATGGAAAAAGAGATTCTGAAATTTGTCCTTTCTTGAACATCAAGCAGCTAAAGTAAAAGGAAGACATGGTGAAGTTAAGTCACTAAAGAGATATCAAAGGGCAGCTCGAGATGATAAAATCAAATATTATAATGACATGTGCAAAGATCTGGAGATAGAAAACCAAAAGGGAAGAACATGCCCTGTTTTTCACAAGCTTAAGGAACTGAAGAAAAAGTTCAAAACTGGAGTAGCAATAGTGGAGGATTCTATAGGGGAAATGTTAAATGACACAGCAAACATCAAAAGAAGATGGAAGAAGGAACACACAGAATCATTATAGCAAAAATAATTGGTGAATGACCAATCATTTTAACATGTTGTATATGACCAGGAACCAATGGTACTGAATGCCAAAGTGGAAGCTGCCTTGAAGGCATTGGCGAAACACAAGGCTCCAGGAATTGATGGAATACTAATTGAGATGTTCCTACAAAGAGATACAGCACTGGAGATGCTAACTTGTTTATGCCAAGAGATTTGGAAAATAGCTACCTGGCCAATGGACCAGAAACTATACATATTTTTGCCTATTCCCCAGAAGGGGGATCCAACAGAATGTGGAAACAATCGAACAATATCATTAATATCACACACAAGCAAAGTTTTGGTAAATACCTTTCAAAAGTGACTACAGAAGTACATAGATCGAGAACCATAGAGGTTCAGAAGAGGGAGGGGAACCAGGGACATCTTTGCTGATGTCAGATGGTATTAGCTGAAAGTAGAGAATACCAGAAAGATGTCCCTGTATGTTTTATTGACTGTGCAAAGGCATTTGACTGTGTGGATCATAACAAATTATGGATAAAATTACAAATAATGGGAATATCAGAACACTTAATTTTACTCATGAGGAATCTGTATACAGACTTGGAGGTAGTCTTTCAAATGCAATAAGGAAACACTGCCTGGCTTAAAGTCAGTAAAGATGTGCATCAAGGCTGTATGCTTTCACTGTATCTCATCAATCTCTAAAATGAGGAGATAATCTGAGAAGTTGGGCTTTTTGAAGAAGAACACAGCCTCTTGATTAGAGGAAGACTCATTAGCACCCTGCCTTATGCAGATGATACAACTCTGCTTGCTGAAAGTGAAAGAATTTGAAACATTTACTAAGATCAAAGATTCAGTATGATTTGCACCTCCATATCAGCAAACAAAAATCTTTACAACAGTGTCAGTATGCAACTTCATGATAAATGGAGAAAAGAATTGAAGTTGTCCAAGAATTTGCTTTACTTGACTCTACAAGCAACGCGTGTGGAAACAACAGTCAAGAAATCAAAAAGACACATTGCTCTGGGAAAAGCTGTTGCAAAAGACCTCTTTAAAGTGTTGAGAAGTAAAGATGTCGTGTTGAAGACGAAGGTGCTCCTGACTACTGCCATGGTATTTTCAGTCGCATGATATGGTTGTGAAAGATGGACATTGAATAAGGGAGACAGGAGAAGAATTGATGCTTTTGAATTATGGTTCTGGAGATGAATATTGAACATATGATGGACTGCCAAAAGAACCAGCAGATCTGCCCTAGAAGAAGTGTAAACAGCATGTTCCTTGGAAGCAAGGATGGCTAGACTGCACCTGATGTATTTTGGACACGTACTTAGGAGCGACCAATCCCTGGAGAAGGACATCATGTTTAAGAGAGTGGCGGGTTAATGGACAAAAGGAAGACCCTCCACTAGATGGATTGACACGGTGTCTGCAAAAATTGGCTTAAACATACAAAAGATGGTATGCCTGGCACAGATTTGGAGACTATTTCCTTCTATGGTATATAGGGTCACTATGAGTGGGATCCAACTGGGTGGCACCTAACAACAACAATATAATAATATATAGTTATGTTGGCATTTTTAATATTAATAACATTAATTGAAATAATGTACTCAATGTTCTCATTCACTTCTTAAACTTTGCTTTAAGCATGTACATGGAATAGAAAGTTTCGTGTAGACTTTATTTTGAACACACATGCATACATATGTCTTCCTTTGTTGTTGTTAGGCTACAAAAATATACACTGTTTCTAACTGAAGAAATAATGTAGGTTGTATGTCAAAACATAATTTGATTCATGATAATCTGTCTATCTATCTGTCCGTCTATCTACCTACCTACCTATCTATTTTACCCTATTCAAGAGTTGAACCCAATACTCATATGCTAGGCAAGTGCTCTACCATTGATCTGTACCACTAGCCCTTTTATAATTACTATCCTTTTTTATTTTGAATCAGGGTCTGCCAAAGTGCATGGGCTGCCTCTAGCCTCAAGCTCACTATCCTCCTGCCTCAGCCTCTTGAATCATTGGGATTATAGGCATGTACCATAACTCCCAGGCATAATTTTTTAACATGTGCACCTATTTCATGAACAATTGTGTTGCCTTGGGAAATTTACACAAACTCTCTGACATGCAAGTTCTGAATGGTAAATATTGTAGTGTAGTCAAAAGCACATTCTTATGGTAAGTCTAAGTTTTGGAGTCATAAATTCTAATACATATTAATTACATGACACCAGGCAAGTGGTCCAACTGTTTTCAGTGTTATTTTTTTCAACCACAATCCAGGTTATTAATAGCTATTTTATTACAGTTCCCTACCTGACTACCATTCCAGATCCCCCGGTGCATTTCAACTTCTGTACTTTATAAATCAATGACTGGGGAAGTTAGGGTGCACACATTGTTAAAAATAGAGATGTTTATTTTAGAGCTTAGAATAGAAATGTGTGTGTTTGTGTATGAGTGAGTGAGTGAGAGAGAAAGAGAGAGATAGAGTGAAATTAAAAACTTAAAGATGTTTACTATAGTAAAAGAACAGCATGTTATCTTTTCAGGAATAAAGAAATATAACCCTTGACACTTACATATCAGTCTAAACACTGAAATGTCGTTGTCATTAGGTGCCACTGAATTGGGTCCGTCCAATGGAGACCCCATGTACAACAGAGGAAACACTACCAGACACTGTACCATGTCCAGTACTATGTCAGTGCTTCTCTGCTGTTCGTAGGGTTTTCAACAATGGCTGATTACTTTGTGGGAGTGGGTTGGCAGGTCCGTCTCCCAAGCCTGTAGCTCCCAGTATTCCCAGGTGTCTCCCATCAAAGAACTAACCAGGCCTGACCCTGCTTAGCTTCTGAGATTAAATCCCATGGTGGTACAGCTGTAGACACATGCTGGACGACTGACATGAAAATGTTAAAACAATAACCCAAGTGTACTGCCATACTATCAACACAAAATTTAAGGAAAAATTATATGTGCATGTGTATGAATACATGAAAATTTAGAAATATTATGTACCTAAATTCTACATGTTATATATAAGAATTTCCTATTATTTCACACAAGAATATCTGCTAGTAAAATCAAAAGTATTGAGTCAGTTGCTTTTAGAAGCAACATCCCACAAATTAATAAATAGTTATAATTTCAGTATCTAGTACAAATATATGTACATAAATCTGCCATAATTAGTTTGGAGATTATAAAATGGTTACATAATTGATATAATACATGAACGGTCTTATCTGATACTAATTTTGCCTAAGTTAGTTTTGCTAAGTTTAAGAGAGTAATTTTTGCATATTTTCCTTATACATTTAATATCTAATGTGACCTCTCCCCGCATATAATCCCCATGTACTCCATTGTTCAAATTTCAGATGAAATTTGATCAAGCACCTTCCAAGTACCCTGGCTAATCTATGCCACTATGAGTTCTTTTGATGAAATTCAGACAATAATGGGAAGTCCTAAGAGAAGGGTGTTTCCTTAGTCCCCAGTGGGCTCTGCATTTAACTTGCTCTTTCCATTTAAACCGCACCAGGACACTTCAGAGGCAATAACTTTCTTTAAGATTTTTTGGGATGATTTTGGCTGACAGGTAGATTTTATTTCTCTGAGTGACTCTATTTTCTCTCTAGATTCCTAATTCCTCACTTCCTGGTCCTTTCATTATGCCCTCTCCCTGGAAATTCAAGCTCCCTAGCTTTATGATTATAGAAAAATAAATTAACTCTTCCACTTCGCACTAATGAGTTTTGCTAAATGATCATGGGTATTCAATAAATCCATGCTTTATTGGTTAGGAGAAAAGGAACAGCAGGGGAAAGAGAGACAGAGATGGGGAGAGAGAGAAGTGGAGGGAGGGAGAGGAGAGAGAAAGTGAGAGAGAGAGAGAGACAGAGAGACAGACAGACAGACAGAACACACAAAGGGAAGAGGGAGGAAAATGAGGATCGGAGGAGAAGATAAAAGCAAGTATTTACAAACAAATCTTTCAGGCCTCATTTTTCAGTATCTGAAGGAGCCCAGTGGTGCCTGCCTTCCTCCTAGTGGGAGCTGGGCATCTGCTCTCAGAAGCCACATGCACCTGCTGTCCACTGATATCTGGAGTTTAGCTTGAAGAATGCTCCCTAGGAAGTTCATCTGAGTGAAAACTAATCAGTCCTAAATTCTGATGCCACATTCATTTTTCTGTCATTATTTGTGAATGGAACATAGGCTCTCTCTGAATTAGCATCTAGCGGGGACAAATCAAGGAGAAAAATTTCAAGCAAATTGTGTTAATTTTAGGTGTCTTGGGAAGGGAGTCAGAAAGCCTAAGTTTGTCAGACGGATGATGCCATTTTCATTCCTAATTTTCAATGGCTGTCATCAGTGCTGCCAGTCCTATAAGACCTACAAAGAAATGACAAATCCTGACCATGCCATAGGAAACACTCTGAAACATTTAGTACAAAGAAGTGTATGCATAAAAGAACCACAAAACAGCAATAATATACTTTGTTTTTGTGATTCCTACCCTGACCCATACCAGGGTATTTTCAGTGGCATCATATGTCTGTGAAAGCTGGAAGTGAATAAAGGAGACAGGAGAAAAATTGATGCTTTTGAATTATGGTGCTGGAGATGAATATTGAATATACCATAGATTGCCAAAACAACCAACAGATTTGTCCTAGAAGAAGTGCAACTAGAATGCTCCTTAGAGACAAGGATGGATAGACGGTATCTTACATATTTTTGACATGTTGTCATGAAAGACTCATGCCTGGAGAAGGACACATTTGGGCAAGTGTTGAGTCAGCAAAAGTAAGAAAGACTCTCAGCTTTGTGGATTAAGATGGTGACTACAACAATAGGCTTAAACATTAAAAAAAAATAAGATCCTATGCCTGGCGGTGTCAGGGAGTGCTTTGTTTTGTTGTGTATAGGATCTCTATGAGGCAGACCAGACTCAACAGCACCCAACAACAACAACATGAACACAATTAATGCATATATATGCTGGGACCTGTAATACTTGGGGCATACCTTTCAGCAGCATGGTAACACACAAGCCTCCAAAGTACTATAAACTGACACACATGTGAGAACATGTATGCATATAAAAGTATACATAAAAATCATTATTAGGTGCTCTCGAGTCGGGTCCAACTCATAAGGATCCTACGTTCAACCAAGGAAACTCTCCCTGACACTGTGCCATGCCCACCACTGTCAGTGCTTCTCTGCTATTCATAGGGTAGGTAGTCCATGGCTGATCATTTCCGTATTACTTTGGGAGTGGATTGCCACAACTTTCTCCCATTTTTTGCAGTGCTGGGGATCGAATCCAGGACCTAAGGGAGTGCAGAGCAGCACTCTACCAACTGAGCTAAACGCCAGCGTACGTAAATGTTGTTGTTGTTGTTAGGTGCCGTCGAGTCGGTATCCGACTCACAGCGACCCTCTGTACAACAGGGGAAACACTATTGTCAGTGCTTCTGTGCTGCTCATAGGGTTTTCAATGGCAGATTGATTTTTGGGAGGGGGCTTCCAGGTCCTTCTCCCACACCTACAGCTTCTGGTGTTCCCAGGCGGTCTCCCATCCAGGTACTAACCAGGCCCGACCCTGCTTAGCTTCCGAGATCTGACGGGATCAGATGCCACAGGGCTACAGCTGCAGGCTACGTAAATAGTATCTGTTTATTTTTTTATCTATTTTTGAAAGAAAATCCTGATTTTATTAAATCCAAAGCAGCTCTCTGGACTAAATCACCAATCTAGGAGGTCACAATTATACTTGTTATTCAAAATCACAAAAGATGGAAAAATTGTAATATTCTTGAGTATTGTCCTCTGCTTTAACATACCCAATAAAAATGGTCAGTCACTCTTTTACATAGGAAAGTGCACTTCACATTATTGATTAAACTGTGCCTCAGTGCTTTCTTTTCTAAATAATAGTTGAGGAAAAATATTGATTAAGTCTAGTAATGCTTTATTGCACCCTCCTTCTTAACGATCAGTGGCATGAGGTCAATGTACATTAAATTGATTTTTGATACATTTATGATTGGAAAATCAGTAAATTTTTTTACTCGGTATGAGAGGTATACTCATCAAAAAGAAATTTAGTTGAACTGAACGTTAGCCATGAATTTGAAGGGCATCAAATGGCATAATTAAGTAAATACATAAATTTTATTTTATAAGGTGAATATTACCCTGTAGGGATATGCCAGATTCTTGGTTTGCATCCAGACTACAGAAATCTTGGCAGAGTTTTCCAGGGCAAATCCTACCCGTTGTGAAAATGCAGTTATATCTTTAGCATACACCTACAATAGACAGGCCTAAATTTCTTATAGAATATTCTTTTATCAGTAATTGTAGAAATATCAGGATTCTATCTTCCACACTTTAGTCAACATAACATTGGCACCATCTTTATGACCGTATCCGTGCAATGCTAAGGTTGACTCACGTGATGGAAGTGTGGCAGAAAATTTGCACTCCGTAGCTATGATAAATAAGAAATTTTTAAGCTGATCGCTGCTGTAGATCAAGAGGTCATTGCCAAACATGATCGATGGTTTGACCTACAGGAGTGACTTGTTCATAAAAAGAGAAAAAAAATCTGGTGCATAATACGCACATTACATGACCAGGTTATAAACGTAATGACTCCTCTGTTGGAAGTATGATGGAATTGCTGGGTTTAGAGAGTGTGTTCTGCTCTTGCTGCTTCTGCTGAATTAAATCCCGTAACCCCGTAATGCTGTACCACATTGTTCTCCTATATAAAACAACTTTGATGTATTTCCAGAAAAACGGTAAATGAAGAATTTTGTGATTTTAAAATTAGTCACAGTCCTCAGTAAAAGAAATATGATAACAACTTTCATATTTTTTTGCTGATGATATAAAGAACAAAAATGAAAAGATCTTTGCAACTGTACCTGCCTCACAACTGCATTAAAATCTTACCGGGGTTGTCTGTCCAGTACTTAGGATGCTTAAAAAGAACAAGAAAGATTCTCTGAAATGGCATGAAATAGCTACTCTCTCTCCTTTTTCCTGCTTGCTGTTTGTAAAGGTAGAAGGTCATGACAGTGTCCCCACTCCTAAGTGAAATCTTTTTGTCTAAAACAGAGTTCATAGACTGCCATTGTTATTTTAGTAACTGCTGTTACATCCTTGATGGATTACCCAGGTCTTTTTATGGCTTGCTAATAATGGCCAGTGATTGGGCTTGGATTTGAAACTGTGGCCAAAAGGAAAGGAAATCATTTTTTAAAACAATATAAAGGGCACTGATTCCAGATATGTTGTTTTTTTCAGTCACTCATTTTTTGCACGTTATTTTTGTCTCACAATATAGATGGCATTTTCTGCAGATGTTTCAGAGAGTTTCATTGTGATGCTAAGGTGATGATGATTGTTGGTCAAGCTATGCTACAGCCAATGCAACTTCTGAGAATTTTAAAAATATTGTTTGCATGAAAAAAAAATTAGAAAAGTTCCTTTTGACTTGTAATATGCAAAAAATATATAAAATTTAGCACAATATTAATTATGTAAATTTATAAACATATATATGTGTTAATTTATTTGTGTTGCTGCTGTTGTTAGGTACTGACTCATATCTACCTTGTGTACAACAGGTGAAACAGTATTGTTGGTGCTTCTCTGCTATTGATAGGGTTTTCAATGGCTGATTGGTTTTTGGGTGTGGATTGCTGGGTCCTTCTCCCAAGCCTACAGCACCTGGTGTTCCCAGGTGGTCTCTTATCCAAGTACCAACCAGGTCTGACCCTGTTTAGCTTCTGAGATCTGACAGAAATGGACACCACAGTGGTATGGCTGTAGGCTGGTTTATATGTGTATGTACACATAAATGTATATACCTACAGCACTGACAGATCATGTATATTTTCTTTCCTTTTACATACAAAAGACTATGATTCATCTAGGAGAAAATAAATGCAACAATAAAACAATCCCTGTGTCTATGTGTCTCTGAATTCCTTCCCCGAGTTCTGAGGAAGGATCTCACCCAGTTTCTGATTCCTATGAGTAAGACCCATTTGACTGTACTCAATGGAGAGAACACTGTAAGTGAAATCC
>VMDO01035986.1:0-15561 GCA_007922755.1 Pedetes capensis
ATATTTCGGACATGTAGTCAGGAGAGAACAATCCCTGGAGAAGGACATCATGTTTGGGAGAGTGGCAGGTCAACAGAAAAGAGGAAAACCCTCCACCAGATGGATTAACACAGTGTCTGCAACAATGGGCTTAAACATAAATAAGATGGTTTGCCTGGCACAGAATCGGCAAGTGTTTCGATCTGCTGTACATAGGGTCGCTATGAGTCGGACTCGACTCGACGGCACCTAACAACAACAACAACAACAGTGGCCTCAGTGCACACAGCCTAGATGGTTCATATACACCTCAAATGGAACACAGCTCCAGTGTAAGCCTTGCACTCTGCCCAGCCCTTCCCTGGCCTCCCCATTCCAGTAAATGGCTGGGTTCATCAAGGCTCAAGCCCAAAAGCCAGTCCCAATGACTCCCTTTCCTCCCTCTTTACATGCAACCCATCAGCCAGGCTTCCAGTCCGCAATGGCCTTTCTCTCCAAGACCATCCCTCACCTAAGTCATGCAATGCCCTCCTAACTTCCTGTGCTCACTCTCACCCTCCTGTGACCTTCCTCTTTAAGCAGAAATCACATCTCCTCTGCCCAAAGCCCTTCAAGCGGTGTAGTGGGTTGGATAGTGTCCCAAGACCGTATGTCCAGGTCTTGACACCCATTTTGTAAGTATTTGGAGCAGGGTCTTTGCAGATGCAATAAAGTTAAGGATCTCAGGATGAGATCATTCTGGATTTAGGATAGATCCTAAGTCTAGTACCCTGTGTTCTCAGAAAGGAGAGGGGGACTGGACAGAGAGACACAAGGAGAAGGCCATGTGAAGATGACACAGAGAACGAGTGGATGGATGAATTCCCAAGGTGAGGCCCACTGAGGTCCCCAGCAGGTAGCAAAAGCCAGGACCAGGGACAGGACAGACTCTCCCTGGAGCCTCCATTAGGGTCCAGCCCTGCTGACACCTTGACTTGGTGTCTGGCCTCTAGAACTATGAGGGAATAAATTTTCATTGCTTGGAGCAACCAAGTTCCCCATGATTGTTTACAGTAGCCCCAAGAAACTCACCCAAGCAGCCTCCCATTTGGCTTAGAACAAAATCCAAGTGCCTGTTACCACCGCTCCAGGTGTGATCTCACCTGGCTCCTGACCTCTGACTCCATCTCCCCCACTTTCTATGTTGGAATTGCATTGGCCCGCTCTGTCCCTACATCTTCTTCCTTAGGGATTTGCATTTGTCAGGAAGCTCTTTCCCCAGATAACTACATGGTTGGTCTTATTGTTATCCCATCCTTTACTCAGGTCTTACCTCCTGAACAGGCACCTGTAATTCTCTTTGGTGACATAGCTAAAAAGACCAGATACTCAATTTCCCAGCCTCCCTTGCAGCCTAGCCTTGACCTCAGGAGATAGATGTTAGCATGAAGAATCAAAGAACCATGCGAGCCTCTTCTGGAGAGAGTGACCACAGCAGCAGGCAAATCAATTCTTCTATTTTCACTTTTATTTTTTCCAGGACTGAGGGTTGTGCCTAGGGCCTCACACATGCTAGGCAAGTTCTCTGTCACTGGGCTGAACCCTTAATTCCTGTCTTATTTTTTTTATCTTGAGAAATGGCCTCACTAAGTCATACAGGCTGTCTCTGGCCTTGAACCTGCGATCCTCCTACCTTAGCCTCCCAGATCACTGGGATTGCAGGCATGCACCATGGCACCCAGTCAAATCCATTTTCTAGTGGTAGTAGAAGCAATTTTGGTATGGTGCCTGGTGCCCACTGTGTAGCACTGCTAAGGTCAGAAGAACCTCCAGTATCAGCGAGACTCAGCCTTGTGTGAGTGGAAGATACTTTATCCTAAACACTTGAGACCAGATTTTGGATGTTTTAGGATTATGGAATATTTGCAGGTTTATAATGAGATATTTGGGGGCTGGGACCCAAGTCTAGACAGAAAATCCATTTATGTTTCATATTCACCTTATACACATAGCCTGAAGGTAATTTTATACAAGATTTTGGTGCATTTGTGCTTTGTGGAATTTTCCACATATGGTATCATTTGGTACTATGAAAGTTTGGATTTGAGATGTCTGAATTAGGGGTGCTCGAGCTATACCATGATCGGGGTATTACATCTGTGGTCTACTCTCTAAGGCTGGTTTCCCAGCCTTGCCACATATTGTTTTACTACATTTTATTTCTTTGTTTGTTTTGTTGTTGCTATTATTGTTGCTAGGAGTCGAATCCAAGGTCTTGCATATACTAGACAAGTGCTCTACCTTTGAGCTACATCCCCAGCCTGTTTTGCTACATTTTAGTCTGTTTAACATGAACCTGGACTGGGATATAGCTCAGTTGGTAGAGTGCTGCTCTGCAGTCTCTGAGGTCCCAGGTTTAGTTCCTAGCACGACAAAAATGGGAGAATGACATGGCAATCCACTCCTGAGGCAATCTCGAAACAATCAGCTTAAAAACCCTATGAGGGTCACTATGAGTTGGACACTACTCAATGGCACCTAGCAACAACAACAACAAACTTTAGGAAGTTTTCAAATGACCAGGAGGGTCACAGTAGGAAATCTTTCAAATTACAATTATGAATTTGGCTTTAAAAGGACATTGATGATGATAATGGAAACTACATCAAGGTCACTCCTCAGAGACCATGGCGTCACTGGAGACAAGCAAACAGAGGCTCATCTTGCACCTTGTGTTTAGGAAGAAATGCAGCCCCCGTGTCTTGGCAGGTAGGCAGACTTCCCTGAAGAGAAGACAAAGAAACTCTGAAGGGCAAGAATATCTTATACCTCAGCCTGTAATTCTGTACTCACTGCCACAGCTTGGGCCAAGTGGTCAAGTACAGCCTAATCACAAATCTCTTCAGGTCTCCCTTTTCAGATTCCTAGCTTAGGCATTAGTAGGCAATATGGAGGAAAAGGGGATTGAATATGGCTCCTGCCTTTCTGCCATGATAGGGAAGCCACATGTGTCCCTAAGGACATTGTAAGGACACTTTGTAGTAGGTCCTACACCCTGGGCCAGGATTGATGGCTGCCTGGATGTGACAAAAGGCAGACTAGTCTGGGACTTCCACCTATGAGCCCATTCTTCTGAAAATATTGGAAAATTTTCTTACAAAACAAAGACTCCAGGTGTAGGGTGGTTCTCCTTTCCCTTCAGGCCCAAATTTCACTGTAAAAACATATTACTACTTCCAGCCGTCAAGTCTTGAAAGTGCACTGTCTTTATCATCTATGTCTACTTTATCTTTATTCCATACTGGTTTGGGGGTTAGCTCAGTTGGTAGAGCACTGCTCCACACAATCTGAGAACCTGGGTTTGATCCCCAGCACTTCAAAAACAGGAGAAGGATGTGGCAATCCACTCCGGAGGCAATCCCAAAACAATCAGTCATTGAAAACCCTATGAGTCGGACCGGACTAGATGACACCTAACAACAACACTCCATACTACAATTTCTGTGTCTTGTATAAATTATTTCATACAAGGTAACAGATGAACGGAGGTATCTGCTGCCGGGGAAGGGGGAGGTAATTGTTGCTGCCAGAGAAAAACCTGTCAGCCTCCAGCCTCCAGACCCCGACTCTAGACCAGTGCTCCCTTCTCCAGACCTGCTCCCTACATTCCTCCACTAACACTCATCCTATTTCATCAGTATAAAAATGTGTATGCAGCCAGGCACAGTGGCTCACACTTGTAACCCCAGAGAGTCAAGAGGTGGAGGCAGGAGGATCACAGAATGGAGGCCAGAGGCAGCTTGTATAACTTAGTGAGACTCTGTCTCAAGTTAAAATTTTTTTTAAAAATGGGTTGAAGGTGCAGCACAGTGGTAGAGCATTTGCAAAGTATGTATGAGGCCCTGGGTTCAACCCTCAAGTACAGCAAAAATAAAGAAAAAAAGCATATGTACAATGTGTTAGTTATTTGTTACTGAATAACAAATTATCAAACATCAGCTCAAATCCACACACATTTATTATTTCACACGTTTGTGGTTCAAGAATCCAGGCATGACTTTGAAGGATCCTCAGCTTCACCGTCCCTTGTCAGGGCCAAAATCAAGGAGTTGACCAGTTCTGGGGTTTCATCTGAAGACTCAACCGAGGAGGGATCCGTTTCCACAGTCGCATTGCTGCTGGTAGAACTTTGGCCCTTTTTAAGTTTGGAGCTGAAAGAGTCAAGGGTGCTTGCTGGCTACCACAAAGCACCTCATTCCCTTACCTCATGGACCTCTCCATGGGGCAGTGCCCAACATGGTACCTTGCATGCTCTACATTAGCAAAGGAGAGAAACCAGAGCTAGCAAACCAGAGCCAGAACCTTATTTAATCTACTCCTAGAAGTGACATCCTTGCTGTTTTGTCAAATTCTAGTATTTGGAAGCAATTCGGAGATCCCTATCCTCCAAGGAGGGGCTCCCACAAGGGCTTGACTGGCTGGAGCGCTGGCCTGCGGGTCATGCTTGAGTCTGCCCACCAAGAGCAATGCAGCAGAATCAGTGTGTGGGGACAGCCAGATTCCTCTCACAGATGAAAGTAAATGGTGAATATGTTTTCTGAAAAGCCGTGCAAATTCTGTACAACCTTAGAAAGACAAGCCCCGAAAAGTGACCAATAATAAACACATTCCTGGCTCCCCTGCATGATGTCAGACTCCCAGAGCTGGGGCATTTGCCAGAACCACACGATAGACCAGTAACTGTCAGATGCACACAGACCAGGGAGCAGGAGGAGAGTGAGAAGAGGCAATGGTGAGCCTAGTGGGCAGAGGCTCAGCTCCCACACCACAGGGAATTCCAGGACCTTTGCAGGGAACTACTATGTAGGGAACTATTCACAGCCCTTCTGTTCCACATTTAACACAATAGGGTTCTAGATCTCTCAGACCCACCACTACTAATAATGAAGATGAGGGACCTCGGGAGCTCACCTAACGTCGGCTTCTTCATGAGCAGATCACAGATAACACTCCTCTCCTCTGGTCAATCTGAGGATCAAACAGGTCCCAGCAGACAGCACACAGACAGTGCCGATTGCTATCGCATGCTGAGTAGTGTTCTAAGGCGTCCCAGGTGACCCTAAGGAGCCAGGAGGACTGGCCCCTTTTCCACTCCCTGGCCAATACCACATGAGCGATCACAGGAGTAGGTTTTAAACTTGCTCTGGTTTTTTTCTTAAATTTGACACTGAAGAACTTTAACATAAAAATGCTTATTTAGATTCAAAATTCTGCAAATGAAAGTGTCTAGGTAGACTCCCCTATACTTAGTTGAAAATGTATCTTTATTAATTTACTCATAAATACATATGTGTGTACCATAAGTTAGTCTGCAGCCATAGCACCCTAATATCCCATCCTGCTTGATCTCGGAAGTTAAGCAGGGTTGGCTTTGTTAGTCCTTGGGTGGGAGACTGCCTGGGAATACCAGGTGCTACAGGCTAGGGAAAAGGACCTAGCCACCCACTCCTGAAACAATCTGCCATTGTTGTTGTTGTTAGGTGCCATCGAGTTGGTATCCGACTCATAGCGACCCTCATAGGGTTTTCAATGGCTGAGTGCTTCGGTATTGCCTTGGGAGTGGATTGCCAGGCCCTTCTCCCATTTTTGCGGTGCTGGGAATTGAACTCGGGGCCTACAGAGACTGCAGTGCAGCGCTCTACCCACTGAGCTAAATCCCAGCCTGCATCTGCCATTGAAAACCCTATAAATAGCAGAGAAGCATTGACAATAGTGCTGGGCATGGCAAAGTGTTGGAGAGTGTTTCTCTCTATTGCACATAGGGTCACTATGAGTTGGAACTGACTCAACGGCACCTAACAACAACAACCATGAGTTGTCATTTTCAACTACTACAAATTTCCTTTTGGAAGGAATGGGATGACACTGTCATTGCAGCAAAAGGCCAGCAGGTGGCCATCCACAGACCCACACAAATACCTGCTGTACACATCTTCACAAGATGACTCTGAAAGAACCACAAAGATTAGTAAAGAAAGGCTATGGAGAGAGATAATGAAAATATATTTTGTATTGGTCTTAGGAATACTTTATAAGTTGAAATGAAACTGATATTTCATTCAACTCTTTCATACTTAAACCCTCATTATACTGTTGGAGGAAGTACATACATGGGTACAACCTTCCCAGAAAGCATTTTAATGAAAAAAAAAGTAATTTAAAATAGTCTTATCTATTGATTAAGCCTTCAAAGGATATATATTTAGCAAGTGATATAAGACATTAGACATTAAGGATGAGTTAAAAGATTCATCTACAGCAGTGTTCTCAACTGGAGTGAGGAGGAGGGGCGCGTACTGTACCCCAAGGAAACATTGGACAAGGTCTGGACATTTGTTTGATTGTCACAACTGGAGGGGAAGGATTACTCCTGGCTTCTAGTGAGCAGAGGCCAGCGATGTCATGAAACATCCTGTAATGCACAGAACATCTCAAAGAATTATCCACCCTCAAATTTCAATTGTACTAAGACTGCAAAACTCTGATCTACAGTCATGTATTTCATGGTATCATTTATAAGAGTGAAAAGTGGGAGCATAACCCAAAATGCCTAAATACAGAAGGTTAGTTCAACAAATTATGAAAGAATCATCTGTATAATTGGTGATTAAAAGGGATGGTGCAGAAGTATACTTATTATTATAAAGTACTCTGTGAATCAAATCATATATTGTGTATGAGCCCATTTTTAAAAAGAGATATTTACAAACTTAAAGGTGTAAGCAGTGATTGTCTTGGAATGGTAAGATTGTGTGTTTTCTGCTTATTGTTAGTTTCTACTTTTCCTTCAATGAATATTTCACATCTATTATCAGAACATCACTAAATAAATAAATAAATAAATAAAATAGAGCATTACACTAAAATAAAAATTGGGGGCCATGGTAACTGCTAATTTTAAGACAAAAACACAAGAGGTTTGAAAGTAAAACTAATAAACTTTAAATTAGTAATTGTGCCAGGCACAGCAACGTACACCTGTAATCCCATGGGTCTCGGGAGCCACAGGCAGGAGGATGGCAAGATCAAAGGTTGAGGCAGCCTAGATAATTTAGTGAGACCCTATCTCAAGATAAACAATTAAAAAGGGGGTTGTTTTGCAGCTCAGTGGTAGAGCACAAAGTATGCGCAAGGCCCTGGGTTCAGCCCTCAAGTACCACAAACAGATAAAAATTAAAAATAAAAATAAAATGGTGATTGTTTCTCCAACATTTCTATGAATATCCCTGCCCCCCCAAACACCATTCTCTTTCTGCTTCTATGAGTCACACCTGCTAAAATTCCACATGTGAGATCATACATTCTGTGTCTGACTTACTTCACTTACCATAATATCCTCCAGCTTCACCTACATAAATCAAAGCTCCCTTCTCTTTTTAAAAGGTAAATAGTATTCCATTGTATATATTCTTACTTCTATTTACTCATTCATCAGTTGATGGACACCTAAAGTGTTTCCATATCTTAGCTATTGCAAATAATGCTGCCGTGAACATGGGAGTGCAGGCATGTCTTCAAGATACTGATGTCAACAGGCACCCAGAAGTGGGATTTCTGGGTCATATGATGGTTATCTTTTTAAATTTTTAAAAATTTTATTTATTTAGCAGGTTTGTTGTTGTTGTTTTTTTGTTTGTGTTTTTTTTCAGTACTGGGAATCAAATCCAGCAACTCGCATTTGCTATGGAAGTGCTCTACAACCAAGCTACATCTTCGGCTCTATTTAAAGGAAACTTTATGCTATTTTCAAAAAAGCACTGGGAGAAGGAAGGAGAGAAAGAGAGAGAGAGAGAGAGAGAGAGCGCGAGCGAGCAGGGGGGAGGTGTTTCTTATTGTAGTGTCTAACATTATCCCAACTAGCTGTTTTCTTAGTTCTAGTCACACTAGCCATCTTCTCCATACATTCTGGGCCATATATTATCTATTTCTGTACTGAAATTCCTTTTCTTGTTTAAAAAGCTAATATGTACACCATTTCCTCAAGTATTTAAAGAGTAAGGCAAGTATAAGAATAGATATATCAGATTTGTTGTTGAGAAAGAATTTCAGCCAGGCATGGTGGCACATGCCTGTAATCCCAGTGCTCAAGAGGCTGAAGCAGGAGGATCAGAAGTTCCAGGCCAGCCTGGGCTACACAGCAAGACTCTGTCTCACAATAACAATGACGACAACAAGAAAGAGATAATTAAAGTTGTACTTCTACTGTACTTCACTGATTTTTCTTTGAGCATCAGTAAAACATGAATGTTGCTGTACACTTTTCTCTGAAGATGCACAGTCATCTTTAGTACTCATACAGTAATGATTGATTACATCTGAGGGAGCCAGGTTATTGTATTTTTCTCTATTGTTGCAGATGACCATACCAATAATTTAAAGGCATGAGTTATGAAGTCTCATTTAGGTTATAGCAACTAAAGTAAGAATGCAGGCATTCAGACTTTATTTTTTTGCTATGAATTCTATTAATAGATATTTACAGTCAATGGATTACATTTAAAAATAACAAGAAGAAAATATCCAAATTTAACATTTAAATTAATTTTTCAATGGCAGCATACCCTATTATATTGTGAATTAAAGAAAGCCAATAATTAGCCAGGTCTAATTATCACCAAGGCGGGCTGGGATTTAGCTCAGTTGGTAGAGCGCTGCGCTGCAGTCTCTGAGGTCCTGAGTTCAATTCTCAGCACTGCAAAAATGGGAGAAGGGCCTGGCAATCCACTCCCAAGGCAATCCTGAAGCACTCAGCCATTGAAAACCCTATGAGAGTCGCTATGAGTTGGATACCGACTCTATGGCACCTAACAACAACAATAACAACAATTATCACCAAGCAATTAAGCCAATGCTATTATTTGATCAATGTTTCAAGTATAATTTTCCCTACAGGATCAGAAGTGAACACCTCACAAAAGAGCTCTGCTTAGGGAGATCAGAGCTCTGTCTCTTATCAGTTCTGTATTTCTGAGCAAATAACTCGGAGCTTCGCGTGTAAAATAGTATGAGGTATTTCCTCTTTCTCTTGTCCTGTATCAAAACCAAAATATCACAAAAGGATATTTCAGTGCCTGAAATACTAATTTTTAAGTACTAATTTAAGTACTAATTTTTAAAGTTACATATCTCATGGGCTAGGGGTGTGGCTCAGTGGTAAAGTGCTTGCCTAGCATGTTCAAAGCCCTGGGTCTGATACCCCAGGACCAAATAGGTAGGTAGATAAATGCCTACGTGGAACATATCTGTCTTGTCAGGATCATTTTTCCAAAACCCATGTCAGTTAAATCCAGAAAATGTGCTCACATGTTCAGACAAAAGCAAGCTGATTCGGTTTGCATGGGAAGCAAAATTTGCACTGTAAAAACTACCCGGGTTAGAGGGTGAGGGGCTGTGCACCAGACACAAGAGTTTCTCAGGTTTCTGACTAGCCTGTCACCTCACCTCAGCCAGGTGGCTATAAAAGAGCTAAACCTGTGGGACCCAATCCCGCGGGGCTGTAAGTCCTCCAAGCCGAAAGAAGGCGCTGGGAGCTGCGCCTTTCCCACCAACTCAGCGGCAGCTGCAGCCCGTCCTCACACAATCGCGTCTTCAGCGCAGGGAACTTCCTCTTCCGGAGCGTAAGGGACCCGGATGCCAGCATGTTATATAAGTGCCGCTTAGGCCTCACTCCTTCCTTTCTGAGAGAGACGCGGTTGCTAGATTGCAGGGGTAGCGTTCAGTCCGCCTCTGCTCCTGACTCACCGCTGTTCGCTCTCGCCGAGGAACAAGTCGGTCAGGAAGCCGCGCCGCAGCCATGGTAGGCAGGGGACGGCGTCACGCGGCTCGATATCCCCGCGGGACTCGGCTTGGGGATAAGTTCGCTGCTGGGGCGGATGCCGGGGTTTTGGGCGGCGGTGAGCGCGAACTCGCCTCCCCGGCACATGGCTTCCGCAGAGATAGAGGGACCGGGACGGTTCTTGATATTTGTCTACAGAAATGATAGCTTGTGCCTTAATATTTGTCTTTCGCCTGTGTGATAATAAGGCTTTTAAAGACACTGGGAAGACACCCGTGGAACCAGAGGTGGCCATCCATCGAATCAGAATCACCCTCACCAGCCGCAACGTGAAGTCCCTGGAGAAGGGTCAGTAAACAAGATAAGGGTAGCCTAGATGTGCTTCACAGAGCTTTTTGGGTCATAGCTGGTAAACAGGCGGCCATGAGGAGATCCCTACTGTGTTGAATTACGGTGATAGCTCTATACGCTATTCTGAGCCGGCAGAAATGGAAGTTTCTTAAACTAGTTTGATTGTTATGAATGAACTGAAGATGTGCTGTTACTTTTCTGCAGTGTGTGCTGACTTAATCAGGGGCGCAAAGGAAAAGAATCTCAAAGTGAAAGGGCCGGTTCGCATGCCTACCAAGGTAAGCTAAATCAAAGGGCAGGAAGTAGGAGTTCTGTTTGTTGGACAAGCTTATATTCTTGCTGAAGGATTTGGCAGCCAGAGGAATTCTTACACTGTTGTTGTACAAACCTCAAGTAGAATTTGATTCATAGTAAGTGCCTGGTACTCGGAGGTGGCTTTTATTGTGCCCAGTTAAGATCCCAACCTGTGAGAGTGCTGTGCTGGCACGGTGAAAATGGACTTGGATTTTAAGCTACTGGTATCTTAGAACCTATTGGCATAGAGAAATAATGACAAGGAATAATTTCCCAAATGAAATATGCTATTTTAAAGTAATGGCTTTCTATGTGCCCTAGGGATAAGCGTAGAACCATAAACATTTCTTTTTCTTTGTCTTTTGCTGCAGACTTTGAGAATCACTACAAGAAAAACGCCTTGTGGTGAAGGTTCTAAGACTTGGGATCGGTTCCAGATGAGAATCCACAAACGACTCATTGACTTACACAGTCCTTCTGAGATTGTTAAACAGATTACTTCCATCAGTATTGAGCCAGGAGTGGAGGTTGAAGTCACCATTGCAGATGCCTAAGTCAACGATTTTAATAAATTGGTTCATCTGTTAAATTTTGTTTTGTTTTTTTAATTAGTAATACCAACAGGTTATAGAAATAAAGGGTGTGGTATGAATTTATTTATTTCACTTGGAAATGAAATCAGAATCAGGTGAAAAACATTTCCTAAGGGGCCAGTAAACCAATTTATTTTAGACTTTATTTGAATCACTTAACAGATGAGTCCTGTTAAACATTGCGAGAAACGACATTGAATACATGAAATTGTAGGGCATGAGAATGAGTAAATTTGGTTGCATGTCAGAATTGAAAACTGGTACCCAGGATGCTACACCACAAATTCTGAAATAATTGAATGACATACTTTAAATCTTGTTTTGAAAAAGGGTTTCTAAGATGATTCTAATTAGGCTTGGTTGAAAACTTGGTGGGCAACCCAAGTACCCAGATTTCTATTCCGGCTTTGCAAATTCTAGCCTAAACTTGAGTTTCAAAATGTTTTGGGAACTGAGGCCCTTGGTAATGTTATGGATCAAAAGAGGTAATCTGCATTTAACATTTAGGTTATATCTGGGTAGATATTTAGTATATCCTTTGGAAACAACGTCTTACAACGGTCTTAGAGTATGAAGTTGTGTATATGTTAATACAATGGTAATAGGTACTGTTCTGGTACAGATGTAGAAGTTGGATGAGGGTTAAATTCGTCCAGTCTACCGAACAGAACCCATTTTTTTTTTTTTTTCCCCTTGCTCCTGGGGGTCTGAACCCAGGGCATTGTGCTTGCATGTTTTGTGAGCCCTGTATCACTGAGCCGTACCCTCAGCCCATTTTTTAACTAAGACAAGGTCTTGCTAAATTACACAGACTGCCTCTGGTTTAGAATTTGTGTGCCTCTGCCTCCTGAGTAGGTGGGATTCCAGGTGTTAGCCACTATGTCTGCATCCAGCTTAGAATCCATCCTCTTAATGTCCCATTAAAATACTTTGGTTTTGCTATTAAAATTTATTATCCAAGCAGAAGGAACATGGGTTTGAGGTCACAGGCCACCTGAATAATTTCAACCCTGTCTCAAGATTTAAAAAGTGGGCTGAGGACGCAGCTTAGTGGGAGAGTGTTTACAAAGCATGCGTGAGGCCCTGGGTTCAACCCCTAAGTACCACAAGAAAAAAAAAAAAAACCCAATTGATGTTATAAATTTAAAGTTTTCTAGAAATAGAGTTTAGGGAGTATTTTTACAAATTATAAAATCCTCTAGAGAAAACTTGCTCTCCATGTCTAAAATGAAATCTCTTCCAGAGGCCTATTTCTCTCTGGTCCACCATACAACACTGCAGCTCAACCAAATCCATTGAACCAGATTTTGAGATTAAGAGATTTATACAATCTGGAAACCTTGATGTATTATGTGCAAATTTAAATTACACACGAAAAAATGGTGGGAGCAGTTAGGCATTTGTGATGCAATGGCTTACACTCAGTTATCAATTTTCTGAGAGAACTAGCTTGGAAAATGGGGCTTTGGACCACAAATACATTATTTCAAGATTTAAACAGTGGTATAGGTTATGTTCCTGAGGGCCGCAAGGGCCCATTTCCTGTTTGATGCAGGAGCTCATCTTAAATCCAGTCCTAGAATTGTAAAACAATTGTTAAGGGCGAGGGATCTGTAGGCCAAGGAAGCCTACAGATCATCTTGTTGTTAGGTGCTGTCGAGTCGTATCCATAGCGACCCTCATAGGGTTTTCAATGGCTGGCTGTTTCGAGATTGCCTCGGAAGTGGTTTGCCAAGTCCTCCCATTTTTCGGTGCTGGGAATATGAACTCGGGACCTCAGAGACCTCTACCAACTGAGCTAAATCCCATCTATCCCAGTGTTAATCCTCTGTGCTAGGGTGTGTTAGAGAGCTATTAACAAGATAATTGGAAAATTTAAGTGCCACCCATAGAAGTAGGTAGGTTCTTGGTTTTTGGTGTGTTGGAATTTTTTTGGGGGGGGTGGGAAGGGGGGAGATGCTGAGAATAAGACCCAGGCGCTTGTACCTGCTACTACTAAACTACACTCCTTGTCCCCCCCCCCCCAGGTACTTTTTATGATCTTAGAAAATTGGTAAGCATCTAAAGAATAGATCGAGAAAAATTGTAATTCCATGAAAACACTAAAGCTACTTAGGACCAAAGAATAGACATTGTGAAAAATCTGCCTCAGTAAATCCTAAAATGCTGAAAGAAGAGCTTTGACAGCTTTAAACTTGAGTGATTCCCCAACCCCCATGTGCTGAGGATTGAACCAGGGGTTCTCATGCGAAGAAAGCACTCTACCAAGCTATATCCCCAGCTCAGCAGGGGCTTTTTGTTGTTGTTTTGTTTTGTTTTGTTTAAATTTCACAAATAGGTAAAGTTGGATTAAGTCTTGTGTAATTCTCCAAAAGCTTGTCATTTGGCTAAAAAACAGCATTTAAAAATCCGGGAACAGTTATTGTGCTTGATTCCTCAAATTTTAAAAAATACTTGGAAACAAAATCCCTGTAGGGCTTTTGAATCTAAAGAAGGAAGCATAGGTTAAATAGTGGTGATGAGCTGCTGTTTATGGTTCTGTGAACCTTACAGGCCATTTTGTATAAATGGAGAGTTAAGGGAAGGTTGAAAATGGGAGGTTTCTCCACAGTTTCTCTTTGGATTCACAGAGTATTACTTCTGTTTCAGAAATGTGACCTTGCAATTTCCAAGGGAATTGAAACCACCATGACTGTTCACTGCAGGGTCAGATTTCTTCACTTGACATCCCCAGAGTGCATATTTGTATAATCTGGATGTAAAGTAAATAGGCAGAAGGATATTAAAAGTGGAAAACCCTGGCCATGCAGTCAGATCATTCCCAATTTAGTTTCTTGAGTATGAGCGCTTGATCAAGTTACAAGACTTCCCTAAGCCTCAGTCCTTATGTGCCAAATGAAGATACTAATAGTATCTATCTGAAATGCATGTGTGGGTATTTCATTGTTTTTGAGACACTTTCTAAGGAAACCAAAACTAGTTTGCTGAAAACATAGGTTTCTCTTGCTAGGACCTTGATTCACACAGAATGTGGTGCACTAGCTTGTGTGTGGTTTTGGATAAAGTTACTTGTTAGGATACTTTGAGAAATATATTTGAACCCCCAGAGACATAGCCTTTGTCACTGAATCCTCTTTCACCAAGAATTTTGGCCATGCAGATGAAACTGGAGAACCTAGCAAAGCTGGTTTATCTTTTGACAGTAAAGGAGTCAAGTTCATCCTTATTTCTGTCCTAGGAATAGCATATTTCACTTGTATAGCAAATTAAACTTTCAGAACCAAAGAACCGAATCCTATACATTTTGTTCTATAACCAAAATTTATTTATTTTCATTTTACATATTGTAGTTTCTTTCCTTCTTCTTTAACTTAACCCATTCCAAAAGATGTTATTAACACCATTGTTGTTGTTAGGTGCCGTCTAGTGGGGTCTGACTCATAGCAACCCTATGTACAAGAGAACGAAACACTCCCAAATAACCATATTCTTTTAATACACAAGGTGTGATTTTGAAAATATGGTGCATGTTTTTAAAAAGTTACTGCAGTAAAGCTACATTGCCATTAATTCCCCTCAAAATACTCCCCTGTCTTCTAAAATACTTATGGTTCTTGCTACTCTCTGAAGTAGGTCTGGAAGTCCTTTTTCGTGAGTGTCTTTAGTTTCATCTTCCATCATGATAATGCACCGTGTCACACGTCACTTCTGGTACAACAATTTCTGTCCAATAAAAACATTCTGGTGTGTCCTCATCCGTCTTATTCACAGGGTCTCGCACCATGAGACTTGTCCAAATCAAAAGGACCCAAAGAGGTAAATGGTTTGAATACATTCAAGGCATCAAGACAACAATGACAGTACAACTAAAGACACCTAAGAAAGAGAACTTCCAGAACTGCTTCAGACAGTAGCAAGAATGAGAGGCTAAGTGTGTTTAAAGCCAAGGGAAGAATTTTGATGGGGATTAATGGTAATGTGCCTTACTCTTATGAATTGTTTTTCAGTATTTGGGGGTTGAACCCACAGCCTCACACATACTTTGCAGTGCTCTACCACTGGGCTATAGCCCCAACCCATTTTTATTTTTTATTTTGAGTCGGGGTCTTGCTAAATTACACAGGCTGCCTCTGGCTTCAAACTTGGTGTCCTTATGCCTTAGCCTCCGAGTCTCTGGAATTACAGGCGAGCACCATAATGCCTGGTAATTGCTTTAAATTTAAACATTCATTGTTTATTTTAATTACATCTGTACCTATGTGTATGCAATGTCTATTTAGCTATTTTAAAATCTGTATCATTTTTAAACAATACAAATGACACAATATTTTTAAAACAACATAAATCAACACTAAGCATATATTCTGTAACTTTTTAAATTGGTCTTCAGAAGTTTTTTGGGTTGTTTTTGGTTTTGGTGCTGCTGGAGGTCAAACCCAGGGCCTCACAAATACTAGACAATTGCTCTACCACTGAATTACAACCCCAGCCCCAAAGAGATTTGCTTTTAATTGATTTATAATTGTACAT
>VMDO01035987.1:0-15564 GCA_007922755.1 Pedetes capensis
ATTAGGTGTTCTGGTATTCCCATTTTCCGAAGTGTTATCCATAATTTGTTGTGATCCACACAATCAAATGCTTTTGCATAGTCAATAAAACATAGATAGACATCTTTTTGATATTCTCTGCTTTCAGCTAATATCCACCTGACATCAGCAATGATGTCCCTAGTTCCCCGCCCTCTTCTGAATCCCGCTTGATTTTCCATACAATTGTACTACTTTTTATATTATCATCTTCCTTATGAACAGAAAATCTACATAACAAGACAAGAGCCAGAATTCTGGGGCTTTTCTTGTTATTTCTGGGTGTGGTTAAATCTCAGCTGCCAAGTGATACCCAGCCTCTCCTGTGGGAATCTGGAAAAGCCTGGTCCCCAAATCCTGCCCTGTTCATTCCCCACCCCACTTCACACCCCTGTGAAGCATTGGGATGGCACAAACAGGACAGTGGCATAATGCAGAGAGAACACACATGTCCTCTATCAGGACACCGTCTGTATAACTTTGCCAGGACAGGCATAACATGGTCCCACAGACTGTGTGTCTTCAACAACAGAAACATATTGTTTCATAGCTCTGGAGGCAGATATCCAAGATCAAGGTGTAGGCAGCATTGGCCCCTTCCGAGGGCCATGAGGGAGAATCTATTTCATGCCTCCTTCCAGAAGGTGGCCTGCTGCCAAGCTCTGGCCTCCCTTGGCTTGTACATACACCACCCAAATATCTGCCTTCCTCTTCCCATGGCATTCTGTGTGTCTGTGTCTGTGTCCAGATGTCCTCTTTTTATAAGATCACCTGTCATGCTGGCTTCCTGCTAACCCTAATAAACTTGTCTAATGTAATTACCTCTCTGAGGATCATACCTCCAAAAAAGGCCAGATTCTGAGGTAGGGTTGGGATGTCAACATACATTTTGGGGGCACCCAATTCAATACATACCACTGTTTAAAACGTAAAGGCCTGAGCCTGTCCATGGGTCCTCTCTATACCCTAGGTCTCAGTGGTACAAGACAGGCTGTGAGACATTTGCAAGGTTGCAACACTACATGTAGAATGTCACTCCACCCAACGTCTCTTGCTTTACAAACTATCAGAAGGAGAGATAATGCAGAACTCACCATTTCCTTCTGTAGTCTCTCTGCCTCCCTCCCCTCTTCCCTCTACCCAAGGTCTTGTTGGCTGAGCATGATTTCTCAGACACCTAATAAAGTGTCATTAACTCAGAGCTGTATCCAAGGGACTCAGCTCCCAGTCCGAATATGATGAAGGTTGTCTCCAGCTCGGGCCTGCCCACTCATCACCTCCTAGGTGGTTCCTGGCCCTCAGCCCTGAGTCTTGGCAAACCTTGCAGCCCTGGGTTAAGAACACAGTTCTGCCCAGCAGGTAGATGAGGGTCGGATCTCTCTAAAACACCATGTGGAAAGCAAAGTGAAATGTGACTCCAAGAATTATTTAACAATTGCAGTTTCTTCTAACACTGACATACTTTTGGGTTAGTTTTCCTAACCCGTTCCTTTTACTCTTCCTAATAAAAGAGGAAATATTAGAAGTTTTGAGCAGCTAAATAAGTGAAACGACATTTTATTCTCTTATAAATTGTTCTCAGCAATAGCTTATGAATATCCCCACATCTTCTTCCTTGAGTGTATTTATTTATGTATTCCTTTCTGTAGAGCAAACACCTACACAGATGCTGAGCAGAGGGTAAAATAATAAGCCAAACAGATACCCGGAGACACAAATTCACTGGCCTCTGCTAAAATGTGTCTCCCATGATAAGAGTGAGGACTGAACCCAATTATCCAAACCACAGTGATGCCCCGCTGGGAACAGGGCAGGGAGGGTATACTATGATATTCTGAGAGCATTCAGATTAATTACACGCAGTGTCCGAGCAGCTGGGAGCCCAGTGTCCAGGAATGCCTTCCTCCAACTCAGCAAGTTTATAGCTCTTCCGAAGCTTGGCAAGTGGCCCTTTGCTGAAGAGAAGCTAACCCCTTCAAACTACGGAAAGTCCCCATGTGAATCAAAAATGACATCTCCATGGCAACCCATAGATGTTTCCACTCAGACTGGGCCTTCTGGACCCTGCCTTAAAAAGACAGTGGAGAATCCTTCCGTGAGACGAAACCAGGGCCTATCTCTCAGGCTTCATCCATGCCAAGGGGCACTGCAAGGTAGTCAGCCCCATGAAATAATTGAGATAAGAGTGATCAGGGAGTGAGTGCTTCTTCCCTACAGTGAAGGAAGGTGAACTCGGTACAATCTTCCCAGCCCCATATCACAAAGATCACTATTACTCCCGTGGTGTGGAAGTAAACCCAGAGCCTGTCAAGGTCAGCATCTTGCCCACGGTCACAACAGCACTTGAAGGAGGCAGGTTTCCACAGTGTATGTGATGCTAGAACCCAAGGTCTTAAACTCCTCATCCTTCTCCATGGTTAGTTAATCCCTGCCTCTGGCTGAAAATGACCAGCCAATGAGATCAAGCTGACAGGTCAGCTGGGAGGGCCTGATCCCAGAGGCCAAGACAACCCAACTCTCTGAAAGCAATTTTCACTCTTAAATGGCCTTAGTGGCAATCCAAAGACACAGCTTTCAGGATGTCCACGGAGTCTGAGGAGTAAGGTCTCCCTCATATAGGAATCCAAGGACTGTGCTGCTGGTGCAAATGTAAGTGAAAGAAATCTGATATGCAGCTAGCCAACAGGCCCTGAGGTTTGCTAACCCCATTATGTGAGAGACAAACTGTAGGAGGCCACACCCAAATTAACATCCTGTCATATCAGAGGCTCTGCTGGCCAAAGTCATAGGCAGAATGACAGGGCAGGGGAGACCTTGGGTCTGCCATGGAGAACTTCTTAACAAGAAGTTTTATTTCTTAGCTTCCTTAACATGGTATACTCAGAGCTGGGATTTAGCTCAGTTGGTAGAGCGCTGCGCTGCAGTCTCTGAGGACCCGAGTTCAATTCCCAGCACCACAAAAATGGGAGAAGGGCCTGGCAATCCACTCCCAAAGCAATCCCAAAACAGCCATTGAGAACCCTATGAGGGTCGCTATGAGTCGGATACTGACTTGACAGCACCTAACAACAACAAAAGTATTTGGATACTTTAATATTTCATAAGGCTAAAAAGGCACATGTTAACTATGATTCTCAACTTATTTTTTATCATCTTAGTGAAGGAGTCAATGTGATAGAATATGGTAAAATTCTCCCTGGTTCTTCACCCATCCCTTTGCAATCAGACTTTCCTGCACCTCCCCTTGTTTGATGGTGTCATCCCTTGACCCCGGGCTGTCCTTGTGACTTGATTTAGCCATGAGAACCAATGGAAATGATGTTATGCCATTTCCCAGCCTAGGCTTCAGGAGGTCTTGTGCACTTCCATGCCCTGCCATTCCTCTGTGAATGAGTCTCAGTTAGTTACTAGTTATTTGAGAGTCAAGTCCAAGCTAATAGCCAGCCAACCTCAAGACAAATGAGGTTCACTCTAGTTCTACTATCCCTCTGTTCACCACCAGATGTTCGCAGATATATGAACAAGCTCAGTTGATGTCCCATATCAGTGCAACTGACTAGCTGATTTATGGAACCAGGAACCATAGTAAATGTCTATTGTTTGAAGCAACTGAGTTTAGGGATGGTTTGTTACACAGCTACAGCTAACTGACAATAAAGAGTTCCTAATGAATGAATGGAGAGTCCCCAAGACATTTGTCATGGTTTGAATATAAAGTGTCCTCCAAAGGTTATGTCCTTGAATATTTGGTCCCCAGCTGGTGGTGCTGTTTGTGGAGGTCATAGAACTTTGGAGGTGGGCCTAAGCTTTGAAGAAGTGATGTCACTAGGGGTGGACTTTTGGAGATTTTTATCCCAGATGCACAGCCCAGCTGGCTCTCTGTTTCCTGCTCATGAAGAAGTAAGGTTGTCTGCTGTTGGGGATTTTTAAAATTATATTTCTCAACTAGGGTCCCTCATAACAGCCTGAGGGGATGACCCCTAGTTGACCCCAGAGCTCATCTCACTCACTCACACTAGCCCCTCCCATCGAGTGAGCAAAGATGGCCCCCGGCCAGCCTGACCTGCCCTAACTACCCTAATTTTGATTGGCTCCCCTCAGCATTTTCAAGTAATAACTGTCCCCACCTGGTAGGTATGTCAGTTTACCCGCTGTACCTGTCAGGTGTGTGCTCTGATTAGCTGAATCCCACCATGTGACCCCTCCAGGACCCTATAAAAGTAGGGCTCCTGGACCCCCACTTCACCCCTGAAGAAAACCACTGATCCTGACCTCTCTGACCATCTCCTGAACCTCATCACCTGGACTAGCGCTCCCTACTCCAGCAAGACCTTCTAGCAAGCTGGAGGGATCAAGCCCAGGGGCCCCGAAGAGCCGAAGGATTCTAGCAAGCCACGAAGAGCATCCCAATTTCTCCCATCCTTGGGAAGGAGGGAGGTGAAGAAGGCGAGCCGCGAGAGTCAAGACCAACCGACCTCCACGGAACACCAGCGGCTGTGGCTGTGCCTTTAAGGCTGAGCTGTACCAGCACTTAGCCTGCAGCATTCCATGCTGCAGGCCTAGAGCTAGCACTTAAAGGGTATAGAACTCTGCTCTATAGGGGCTGCTTGCTCCTTGCTCTCCATCAGAGGAGCACCCTAATAAACCTTACCTACCCCTTTTACCATCAGAAGGTCTCCCGAGGTCCTTCTTTGGCGACACCAGCCATTTGTTATGTTGAGGGTTTGGCCCTAATCTTAGCCGGGCTAGAGCTAAAACCCCAACAGTCTGCCATGGCCTTGCCTCTTGCCACTGCCACACCTGCCCTACCACCATTAGGGACTGATCTACTGTGAGCTTCCAATAAACCTTTTCCTCCATAAATTTGTTTGGGTTGGGTTTTCTGGTACAGTGATGACAGCTGAATAATGCAACACTCATGTGGCAGACATGAGTTTTTTCTGAACAAATACCTATTCTCCTGATTCATCATTTTATCTAGAAAAAAATGTGGCTTTAAGAACTACTACTTATAGACTTTTAATAAGTGCAAAGCACTAGGTTAGCCATTTTTGTTCTGTTTCCTTATTGAATCATGACAGTGATGTTATCTCAATAGCCACCCATGGAACTGAGGTTTAATATTCTCATATTAAATAAGAAAACAGAGACTTGGAGAGGCTGAGTGGACTAAGATCACATGATACATGGCCAATCCAAAACATGAATCCAAGCCCAATTTCTGTCAAGCTCACATGATTAAGAAGTTCTGCCTCTGTAATTAATTAATCGTGCTATGCTGAGTTAGAAAGAGTCCACCATGGCCAGATAGCACATTCAGGTGCATTTTACCGATAGGAAGTTTCATGAGTAACAAGCCTCCCCAGTTTCACCCAGGCCAGGAGAGGACAAGCACAGGCTGATCCAACTTTGCTCCCTGCACCAACAGAAAGGAGAGATCTTTTCCCTGTACAAAAGTCAAAAGAAGAGTCCAGAGTCAGAGTAAGAAGGCTTGTTCTATGAAGAGCCAGACAGTAAATACTTCAGTCTTTGCAGGTCATATAGTCTTGACTATGTCATTCCACATGCCACAGACAGCCAAAGACAACACATAAATGAATGAGGGTAGCTGTGGCCCATAACATTATATTTACAAAAGCAGGCATAGTTTGCTGAGCCCTGCCCTAAGGGAAAGACCCAGGGGAGAAGAAATATACTGTAATATTAGTACCCTTACTTCCTAGAGTCAGTAAATAGCAATAAATACTGTTAAAAATGTCTTGCACACAAAATGGTATCTGAATCACTTACTCTTTCTTATAAGGTGACAGTGATGATTAATTGTTTCTACTGAACACAATCATCTTGATTGACCTGTACTATATGCTCAGACTATTATGTTAAGACAGACCCAGAGGCTGTGTCTTGGGTCCACAAAAAGAACACTATCATTGACTAGCAATGCCTGCCCTGGGCAAGGAAAGGGAGAAAAGAAACATGGTATGAGGTAAGTCAAATGTCTCACATATTTGCCATTTATGTTCTATATTGCTACTTCTCATTTTTTATAAAAATGAATTAATGTCCCACACTTTCAATTAAGAATTTACCGAGTTCCATGAATTCACCTTTTCTTCAGCTGAGTACACAAGGCCTCTCAGTAGGAGGTTGGAGACCTATCTAGCTGAAGTGCAAAAGACTAAAGCTTTGGGGCCTTAGATACCATTCATTTCATTCAGGTCCTCTTAATAGCTAACTTGGAGATGGCCAGACACGAAAGGCTTCTTTTCCTAATATTCTATTCAGATTAGCACTGTCCATGATGGTAGCTCCCCCAGGTGTCCGTCACTTTGTCATGCTGAGGGGCCTTGTGTGTTGCAGGGATGCTGAAAGCTATGCTACCAGTATTTCAGATACCAGCAGGGCCACCAATGATGGACAGGTTTCAGGTGAGCTTCCAGACTAAGACAGACTAGAAAGAAGGACCTGGCAGCCCACTCCCGGAACAACTAGCCATTGAAAACCTTATGAGTAGTAGAGAAGCACTGTCAAATATAGTGCCAGAAAATGAGCTCCCCAGGCTGGAAGGTATTCAAGAAATGACTGGGAAAGAGTTGCTTTCTCAAAGTAGAGTCTACCTTAATGATGGGAATGGAGTAAATTCCCTGGGACCTCCTTTTGCTGAAATGGCATGACTCAAAATGAGAAGACACATAGTAGCTGCAACATTGTACTCAAACATAAAAATATCATGTGCATGGTACTTTGTCAGGTATTATTGTATTCTGAGTTGGATCCAACTCAACAATGGCACCTGACAACATGATGGTAGCTACTAACCATACGTAGCCATTAAAATTAGATAAAATTAAAAATTACATTCCTGAACTATATCAGTCCTATTTCAAGCAATGTTCCTAGACAGCACAGTCAGAAAATGTGTCCATAATGACAGAAACTCTTATTAGACAGTCCTGATTAAGACTGAAGTGGCAGAGGCTTTCATACTCTGTGCATATCTTGCAAGCACTGCACAGCTGCCACAGCTGAAATTGTGTGCCACTAATAACCTAACTCTCTACCTAAATGCTTGCTTTCTGGCATACTTGGCTCACATGCATGGGAGGCCAGGCTAGTAGTACCCACCAACACTCCTAGAAGCAGTGCCAACAAATGACAGGTAGGAATTGGTGGACAAGCATCCCAGCTCTCATGTGCCCTAGTTGATTAACTCTGATATATCTTTCCAGGGCTGTCGAGTAACAGTGAGCCCAGGTAGTCCACCTGGTCCCCTTCTTGCTCACACTCCTTTCATTGGCTCGACCTGGGTCAGCTTCTGGAGGAACCAACGAAGACAGTTAATTATGTCAGTAGTTCACAAATCCTTGGATTGTTAAATTTATCTTGGCATTAAATGTTGGCATTTGAAAACTAGCTGATTTCACTAGTAAAAAAGATGATCATTTATGGAATCAGTATATGAGATCTCAAAAAAACCCTTTATTTTCTTACTGTATAAATACACTCTATATACTTTTACATGCTTTATAGCACTCCTTTAATATTACATTTTTACTGTGTTGATATTTCTCAGCTTGATTTGCTTAATCACAAAACCTACTTTTCAAGCAGCTTAGCTGTTTCCAAAAATCAAACCACTCTCCAGCGACAACTGACCCCCATTGAGAATGCTGAAAAGAGTAGGTCCCTGCCTCTGAAAGCTATTCCCACAGCCCAACTCTCAGGACCTTTCGGCCAATAACAAGTCATCAGGATAAGTGCACTATAGCCATGGAGACAAGGACCCCTCATTTGTATGCTTTATTTCCTGTGTGAATTTTAAAATCTGATTTATTCATGGTCAGACCTGTATGCCTATTTCTCTTTAGCTGTCTTCTTCCTTCCTCACCCAAATGTCATTCATGTTCCATACAATTCAACCATCAAAAATATGCAGTTTGATGTGTTTTAGTATATTTACAGGGTTGGGCAACCATCTTTCTCTCTCTCTCTCTTTTTTTCCCCCTTCTTTCACTATAAATATATGCATGGAGCGTGATCTTACACACAATTCCTGCTCAAGAACCTGTGGCTGCATCCAAAAATCAAAGTCACATACACTGGAAGATAACTGACTACCACTGAGGATAGACAAAAGAATCAGCAATTGTGATATTAATGTTGTTTCCTTCCTTTCCATTAAAAAATTACCATGTTCAATCATGTTCACCTACTTTTACTGCAAAAAAATTAGTATGAACAGGCTCATCAGTAACATTTTATTTGCTCAATGAAAAGCAAATTCCTACACAAAAACATACTCTTAAAAAAAATTCCATGGCTCCCCATTCCTTTGACCCTTTTTTTTTATTAGAAATTTTTAATGTACATCATAATGCGATTCATTTTGACATGCTTCTCATTGTGACAATTTTCATATATGCAATTTGATAAGCATTTTTCATATAGGTTACCCCTTACCCTCCTCTATGTTTCCCCCCTCCCCCCTTCCCAACTAAGTTTCCCATCCAAGTCTTCTCTATCTTTTACTATATAGTATTTTTCTATATGTCCTTGGGTTCCATTTCTGTTTAAGATAGAAAATTTTCCTGTAGTGGCCTTTGACCCTTATTGATGTCACAAGCCCGTTTGGTGAAACAATTTCCTCCTATTTCCACTCTGCTCTTTGTAACAGACCAAATCACCAGACACTCACATACCTATTGGGGCCAATTAAGCCCCCATCTATTTTTTCATTATTTAGAGAATGGGCTGGGGTACAGCTCAGTTGATACGAGTGCTGCTCCACACTCTCTGAGGACCCAGGCTTGATCTCTAGCATTGTAAAAATGGGAGAAGGATGTGGCAATCTACTCCCAAAGCAATCCCAAAACAATCAACCATTGAAAACCCTCTGAGAGTCGCTATGAGTTGGATGCAACTGCATAGCACCCAACAACAACATTTAGAGAATACTTGATCAGTTTCTATAATCAAACACATAGAGAAGACCTTATAGTCTATGGCCATACCACCCTGAGTGTGCCCTATTTCATCTGATAAGACAGTACATATTCAACACAGTGCATTATTCCTGTACCAGTGGAAAAATTGAAGCTCAACATTTCTAGACCAATATGGCTATTAATTTCTGTACAATACCAACTCAACATGGTAAACTGGGATATTTTTTCCAAAGTTGACAGCACAGCTGAAGTTCCCCCAAAATCAAATCGTGTGTGTGTGTGTGTGTGTGTGTGTGTGTGTGTGTGTGTGTGTATAATTTGTACTGAAGACCAATAATTGCAGTATGTTATGCATCAATAGCAGGAACACCTTTTCCAAGTTCTACTGTCACCTGAATAAAATTATAGAGACATCGAACACATAAACAAAAAAAGAAGAAAACAAAAAAAGAGGTTAAAAAAAAACAGAAAACAGCAAAGTTTTGTTACTGTTGTGGTCCCTGGCACCATTTTTTAAATTAGGTTCTCTATCATCATCTGGAAAGTAAACATTCTAGGGGACCACCATTAAAAACAGCTCTGATAAAGCATGGCCACTATTACATCTCATATAGCTGGTATAAGACATTTTACGTTCACAGAGGGATGGCACAGGACGGTCCTACATCTGTAATAATAGAGGATACAATTAAAAAGGCATGATTGAGACTTGATTCTACTTTTCCAGCAGAGGGCTCAAAGGACAGCATGACACAGCTCTTTAAAGAAAAGTACTTTCTTACATAGGATTTCCTTTCATAAATAAGAGCAAAAAACGGGGTTTTTTGTTTGTTTTTTTAAAAAGGCCACAAAAAAAACCCCAAGAACTAATTTACAGTCTCACCAGCAGCATAAAAGTTTTCCTTTATCTCTGCATCTTTGCCAGCATTTGTTGTTGTTTTTGTTAATCTTGTAAGCCCCATCTAAGTCTTTTACACAGACCCTCATTTGAGCACCCCTGAGGGGCTGGGATTTAGCTCAGTTGGTAGAGCACTGCGTTGCAGTCTCTGAGGTACCGAGTTCGACTCCCAGCACTGCAAAAATGGGAGAAGGACTTGGCAATCCACTCCCAAGGCAATCCCAAAACAGTCAGCCATTGAAAACCCTGTAAGGGTCACTATGAGTTGGATACCGACTCGACGGCACCTAACAACAACAACAACAACAACGAGGTAGGGTTAGAGCACACAAATGTTAGGTCCAGAAGGAGGATAAAGGAGCACCGCTCTTCATAACCCTCAAAATATCTGCCTAGAACTGTGCATGTTACTGTTGAATGTCTTCCTAGGGGTCACATGCTGTCTCACTGTACATATCCCATCTCAGCACACACACACACAGCCATGCATGTGACATGTATGCGGCACACAGAGCCTGAAGTTTAAAGGCTCTGACAAGAGCTGCTTGCTCTTTGAAGAATCACTTCAAAGTTTTGGACTACACTTCCCTGATCCTTTTGCTTCCTGACAAGATGGAGCCTCAGCAACACATCCATCAACCAGTTGCAAGACCACAGCCACCAGCTCCTGCAGCTCCCTGAAAAGAAACTGCAGTTCATCTGATACAAGAGGGGACAAAACTAAGTGTCCACCCCAGACTTTCCTGGCTCCCTAGACTTCAGAATTCTAAGTTCTAGCAAAGGGTGGCTCAGGGCACAGGGCAGAAGACCATAGCCTTTACTTCCTTTAAAATATTCAGGGTAGAACCAAGAGTGTCCATGGGACGAATGTTATCGCTTATTCTCTCATTTTGGGGGCTCTGGTGATCCCACAAATGCCTCTCTGGAATCTTGAGGGAGTTTTCTCCCTGTAGACCCAGCCTCCCCAGTCATAGTCTATTTATTTTTCCCCAACACTCAAGCCTGAAAGTAACTCAACAGCACATGAGTGTGCACACACATACAAAGTCAACTGGAGAGAGGTGGATTTTTGTCATTCTTGGCATGTGTCAAAATAATGCTGGAGAAAGAAATCTGGTTAATTTTCAGAGTTGCTGAGAGGCACTGAGTAACTGCACTGCAGATATGTTTTGGTATAAAAGAAATAAAAAGAAAGACAGTGAGCTTCAATCATTTAGCCTCTACAGATATTAATGCCAAGGGGATGTGGACTGGGAGGAGATACAGGCCAGATGTGCCCTGGATGCTTCTCCTGGTGCCTGGGTGATGGTGGTGACCATGGCTTCAGACTGGCCAAAGTGGGAGGCTGTCAGCTCCCTTTCCTGTTCAGTGCCCCTCAGTTCATACTCCACACCACAACTAGAGTGATTTTCAGAAACATGGAGTCATTAGATGTTGAGTCCATCTTTCACCTTCCCCTGGCTCCCTCACCTACTTAGAATAAAACCCATCCTTGTTAGTTCCATAGGACCTTATGTGGTCCAGCCCTGCCCAAGCTTTCAATTATTTCCCCTTCCCAACTAGTCCCTGTTACAGTGTCCTTCTTCACCCCTCAAGCACATCACTCTCTGTCTTCATTGTGGGTCTTTGCTGGGGCTGGTGCCTCAGCCAGAAATGTTCTTTCTTCATTGGTTAATACAGGACCAATCTGGTTTCCATTTCCATGGCTCTGGACCTGAAGGACCCTCCCATGGGCACTCTTCACCACTTCTTAACTGCATTCCCCTTCTCTGTAGCACAGCTACGGCTGATGCTTTCCTGTTGCTCTTTGTTCATCCTTTTCTTCTGCCTTCTCCACCTAGAACAGAAGCTTCATGAGGAGAGGGGCTTGTCTGTGTGGCATCAGTATCAGAGATGAGGCCTGACACAGACCTAATACTCAACAAACCCTGCAGTAGTGGGTGAATCAATCAATCGATGAACAAAAAGACCTTTTTTAAATAGAAACGTTTTTTAGAAGTAATTTCAAACTGGGGCTGGAATTTAGTTCAGTTGGTAGAGTGCTGCTCTGTGCTCTCTGAGGCCCTGGCTTTGATCTCTAGCACTGCAAAAAGGGGAGAAGGACCCAGTAGCCCACTTGAAAAAATCAGCCATTGAAAACTCTATGAGTCAGACACAACTCCACAGCACCTAGCAATAACAACAATAATTTCCAGCTTAACAGAAAAAAGGTGTATGACACTCCCTTAAATAATTCTGAATCACCTGTTTTCACTATTCTGATTAATCATTTGCTTAATCATTTTATTTATGTATCTATATCATTTCCATCTGTATTTTTTCTGAATTGTTCTAGAGTAAGTTGCATGCACTGTGACCCTTTACCCTGAAATACATCAGGGTTCATTCCTAAAGAGTATTGACTGCAAAGCCACAATTCACTCATCAATTTCAGTTAGTTTATCATAATTCTTTGATCTGCTCTACCATTTACACTCAGATTTTGTCAGTTGACTCAATAATGGCCATTAAAGCATTTTTCCTCCAGGACAGGATCTGGCCAAGCACTGACATTTAGCTGTCCCTTCTCTCTAACGTGGAGCAGTCCCTTTCTGTTTTGCATGACACCAACATTTTTTAAGGACAAAATAATCCCTGTTTCCATGAGATGTTTCTTATTGAGGGTTATTTGGTATTTCCTCATAATTACAGCTAGGTTGTGCATTTCTGGCCAGAGAAGATGCATCCTTTTTTCTTAGACCATTACAACTGGAAGATGCCATGACTACTTAGTCTCGCTGGTGACATAAACTTTGATCAAGGTAATTTCAGTCAAGGTTTCCTCAGATTTCTCCACTGTGTGGAGAAATTATTTATGTTTTCCTCTTGCTACTTATAAGCAGCTTGTGGGGAGATATTTTAAGATCTTGCAAATATCTTCTTTCTCATCAAAACTTTTCCCTAGGTTTTACATGTACTGGTGACTTTTACCTGGCCTAATCCTGACTGTGATGGATGCAAAATTAAGAGTTTCCCATCTCAGCACCTTCTCCATGTTTAGCAGCTGCTACTATATATTCTATGCATGTAGCCATACCACTGTGGTATCTGATCCCATCAGATCTCAGAAGCTAAGCAGGGTTGGGCCTGGTTAGTACTTGGATGGGAGACCACCTGGGAAAACCAGGTGCTCTAGGCTTGGGAAAAGGACCCAACAACCCACTCTCAAAAAACAATCAGCCATTGAAAACCATACAAATAGCAGAGAAGCACTAACAATAATGTTTTGTCTGTTGTATGTAGGCTCGCTATGAGTGGGACACCAACTCGATGGCACCTAACAACAGCTATACATCCTACTGTAGGCAAAATCTCCCTCCCTTCCACATGCCTCTCTATGTTTTGACCCATTTATTAGAAGTATGGAATCATGGGGGTGGGAAATAATCATTTCTCCCACTTTGAAACTGTGGACAGTCGGGGGCCAGCTAACTGGCCAACCCACAGCTGTTCATTGATTCTAACTGCTGTTTCTGGGACTGAGAAACCAGCCCCATAGAATCTGAGCATGTCCAAACCAAGTGCCTGTCCATGGAAACCTTTGGACAAAGAAACATCAACCATCATCACATGTAAACAACTAAGATAATTTTGTGGCAAAATATAAACCATATTTCAAAAGAGAGTGTGTTAGCTCAAGAATTGTGCTACAATGAAAATTATGTAAAACATTCTATGGTACGTATTAAGGAGCCCTTTCAATTAAAGTCATGTTTAGTGACTGCTCAATGCATATCTAGTAATGTGCCAGGCCTCCAACCTGGAATAAGTGAGATTTCAGGCAAGTCAATTAAAAAGGGTCCCCACGGGCTACCAAGTTCACAACCTTGACCACAGAATAGTACAGGTCAGAGAATTAAACTCACTGTGTGTTAATTCAACGAGATAAAACAAACAGCAAACTCAGGACCAATAAACATGTTTTCAGACACAAACTGACTGACCTGGGTCACTTAATTATGAAGGGGAAGGAATTATTTCTAAGGTGGAAAATTCAGAGGGAAAGACTTTACATCTTCACCAAAAAATATTTCACAACATAATCCACCGCTCTATTGGCTAAAGAAATATGGTAACTGTACACATAAAATAGCCTTCCTAGCTATCTAATCCCCCAAAGTCTTTCAGTTTGCCGCACTGTGGGGGCTTGTGTGTTGCGATGAGGCTGAAAGCTATGCGGCTGGTACCTCAGATATGAGCAAGGTTACCCATGGTGGACAGGTTTTCAGCTGAGCTTCCAGACTAAGACAGACTAGGGAGGAGGCACCGGCGAACCACTCCTGAAACAACTAGCCACTGAAAACCCTATGAATAGCAAAGAAACACTGTTAGATATAGTGCCAGAAAATGAGCCCCCCAGGTTGGAAGGCACTCAAAAGACTACTGGGGAAGAGTGGCCTCCTCAAAGTAGAGTCTACCGTGATGAAAGAAATGGAGTGAAGCCCCAGGGACCTCCATGTGTTGATGTGGTACAACTCAAAATGAAGAGAAACAACAGTAAACATCCATTAATAATTGGAACATGGAATGTACATAGTATGAATCTAGGAAAATTAGAAATCCTTAAAAGAGAAATGGAGTGCATAAACATTGACATTCTAGGCATCAGTGAGCTAAAATGGACCAGCATAGGCCATTTTGAGTCAGACAATCATATGGTCTACTATGCTGGAAAATGGGGTTGCATTCATCATCAAAAAAGACATTTCAAGATCTGTCATGAAATACAGTGTTGTCAGTGACAGAATAATATCCATATGCCTACAAGGAAGGCCAGTTAATATGACTATTATTCAAATTTATGCACCCACCACTAAAGTCACAAATGAAGAAAGGGAAGACTTCTATCAGCTTCTGCAATCTGAAATAGATCAAACATGCAATCAAGACATACTGATAATCACTGGTGACTGGAATGCAAAGGTTGGAAACAAAGAAGAAAGCTCAGTATTTGGAAAATATGGTCTTGGTGACAGAAATGAAGCTGGAGATCGCATGACAGAATTCTGTCAGACCAATGACCTTTTCATTACAAATACATTTTTTCAACAACATAAATGGAAAATATACACATGGACTTCACCAGATGGAACATACAGGAATCAAATTGACTACATATGTGGAAAGAGACGATGGAAAAGTTCTATACCAAATGTCAAAACAAGACCAGGTGCTGACTGTGGATCAGACCATCAACTTCTCATATGCAAGTTCAAACTGAAGCTGAAGAAAATTAGAATAAGTATACGAGAGCCACAGTATGACCTTGAGTATATCCCACCTGAGTTCAGAGACCACCTCAAAAATAGGTTTAATGCATTAGACACAAATGACAGGAGACCAGAAGAGGTGTGGCATGACATAAAAGATATCATTCAAGAAGGAAGCAAAAAGTTCTTAAAAAGACAAGAAAAAAACAAAAGACCAAATTACATGTCCAAAGAGACACTGGATCTTGCCCTTGAACATCGAGCAGCTAAAGTAAAAGGAAGACATGATGAAGTTAAGGAACTAAACAGAAGATTCGAGAAGGCAGCTTGAGAAGAAAAAACAAATATTATAATGACATGTGCAAAGAGCTGGAGGCAGAAAACCAAAAGAGAAGAACACGCTCTGTGTTTCTCAAGCTTAAGGAAGTGAAGAAAAAATTCAAGCCTCGAGTGG
>VMDO01035988.1:0-7500 GCA_007922755.1 Pedetes capensis
AAAATGAAAACACATGTTTCAAAATGTGTGAGATTCTGTTAAAACTGTAAACAGAACCCAGAGAGAATTAGAGATTTAGAAAAAGAGTAAAGAACTAAATCAATATTCTATGTTTTTACTCTAAGAAATTAGAAAAAAGGGTAAATAAAACTCAAATTAAGTAGAAGAAAATATATAATAACAGCAAAATCAATAAAACATAAAAGAGAAAAACCAATAGAGAAAATATTATCTGAAAAGATCAAAAAAATTAAAAATATTTGGGTAATGATAAAACAAAGAAAAGAAAAGAAAAGAAAAGGTAAAAATTCCTGTTTAGATATTAAGAAGGAATAGGTGTCTAACACCACAGGCTGAAGAAATTAAAAAGATTGTAATGAAACTAAAAAGGTTCTGTACAACAAAAGAAACAATCAACAGAGTAAAGGGACAGCCCAAAGAATGGGAGAAAATCTACATCCTACACATGTGACAGAAGACTAATATCTAGAATATACAAAGAACTTAAGAAATCATATGTGAAGACAATGAATAATCCAATAAATAAATGGACAATGGAACTGAAATAGACAATTCTCAGATGAAGAAGTACAAATGCCCAATAAACACATGAAAAAATGTTCAATATCCCTAGACGTTGATGTTGTTGTTAGATGCTGTTGAGTTGGGTCCTCGGTCCAACTCATAGCAACCCTATATGATGTTTTCAATGGCTGATTATTTGGGGGTTGCCTCAGGAATTGATTGCCAAATCCTCCAATTTTTGTGGTGTGGAAAATAGAACCCAGGGACTCAAAGAGCTCGGAGAAGCACTCTACCAACTGAAATAAACCCCAGGCTATCTATTGTTATTGTTGTTGTTAGGTGCCGTGGAGTAGTGTCCGACTCATAGTGACTCTCATAGGGTTTTCAATGGCTGACTGTTTCTGGATTACCTTGGGAGTGGATTGCCAGGTCCTTCTCCCATTTTTGTGGTGCTGGGAATTGAACTTAGGACCTCAGAGACTGCAGCGCAGTGCTCTACCAACTGAGCTAAATCCCAGCCCAGGCTATCTATAA
The DNA here is from genome assembly GCA_007922755.1 of Pedetes capensis. Lineage (NCBI taxonomy): Eukaryota > Metazoa > Chordata > Mammalia > Rodentia > Pedetidae > Pedetes > Pedetes capensis. The sequence goes on from VMDO01035988.1 coordinate 1,060, forward strand.
CAAATATCTTTCTAATAAGGCTATTTAGATATGGCATTTGATCCTAAATGGTATTGTCAAATATTTTCTTTTCACATAGTTAAATTCCATTCCCTTCAGTATTTGCAGAGAACTTAATAATTAATAGAATTCCAGGTGTTTGGGAAATGCATGCTACTGGTGCCAAAGAGTTGAGTAAACTTGATTGTGTAAGATAATTTCTTCTACTTTTCTTAAAATCATTTCATAAAATTATCATTTTTCTAAAATTTCTTGAAACTTTAAAAGGCAAGATTATGTTAAAGATATAAGCCACAAACCCCATTCTCCAGGAGTTTATGGACAATATTTATATAAGCTATTGAAAATGAGATGAGATTCAGAAGTTTAGTCACAAAATTCAGTACAAGTATTCAATAAATATTTCTTTGCCGTAAGTTGAGAAAATATAATTTTTGTTGCAGAATATCTTACCAAAAGTATTTCATATTTTAGCCAGGAATGATGGCACATGCCTATAATGTCAACAATTCAGGAGGTCAAGATAGAGGCATGAAGATCACAGGCTTAAGGCCAGAGGCATTCTACCTAACTTAGAAAGATCTTGTCTCAATTTAAAAAATAGTAAAAGGGATTGGGGGGGTGCCAGTCAGCAACAGAGCACTTGCAAACTATGTACAAGGTCCTAGGTCCAGTGCCTCCAGTACTGAAAAAAAATATATATATATATATATATATATTTCTTGTTTTAAAAATAGACTGCAATGACTAATATCAACATTTCTCCAAAACTTCAAGTAGCTATTCATCAATGCACTTATTTCATAAATATATGACTATATACTATATGCAAGAAAGTGTACCAAATATCATGAAGACTGTAAAATCATGCAAAATTTGTTAGGTCTTTCCATCTGACAGGCTTACAATTCAGTGAGATCAGTACATGTGTTAACCAGCTATTGTCTCTGTAGCAGGAAAACCAACACAAACAAGTTAATTGGGGAAGAGGTTTACTGTGAGCTCACAGTTAGTAGTTCAGTCCATAATGGTTGAAGGGAAGGCATGGCAGTGGCAGGTACTGTGGTAGACAACTTTATGTTATGAAGGACCAGGAATAGAGAGAAATCAGGGATTTGAGTACACAGTAAAACCCCCAAAGGCATGCCCCCAGTGACTTACTTTGTCCAAGATAGACCTGCCTCCCCAAGTACCACACCCCCCAGGACAGCAAGCACCACTAGCTTTGGACCAAATGACATGACTATTGACAGGCATTTGAGATGCACATACCTTAGATTATAGTTACTCATCCTAAATACTAGCTAATTTCCTTAATATTCTTGTCTGTGGTGGGGGAGGTTCAAACCCAGAGCCTCGCATATGCTAGGCAAGCACTCTGTAAACTGAACTACATCCCAGCTTCTCCTTAATTTATTATTGCACAACATACATAGAGACAACAAGTGAGAAGAATTTAAAAGGAAAAGAAAGCAGACTTAGATACTAAGAACTTTAGATTTTACCCACTACCATGACAATCCCTGGGCTGGGATTTAGCTCAGTTGGTAGAGCACTGCACTGCAGTCTCTGAGGTCCTTAGTTCAATTTCTAGCACAGCAAAAATTGGAGAAGGATCTGGCAATCCACTCCCAAGGCAATCTTGAAACAGTCAGCCATTGAAAACCCTATGGGGGTCACTATAAGTCAGATACCGACTCAACAGCACCTAACAACAACAACAACAATGACAATCCCTCAGATCCAATCATGGGGCATGGTGGTACATGACTGTAATCACAGCACTAGGGATATTGAGGCAAAAGGATTGTCACAAGTTTTGGGTTAGCCTAAGCTCCATACTGACTTTGAGACCATCCAGGGCTCCACAGCCAGAACCTGTCTTGAGAAACAAAACAAAGCAAAAACAAAACTTCCACAGAGCTAGAGGTGTAGCTCAGTGGTAGAGCACTTGCCTAGCATATGTGAAGCCTGAGTTTGATCCACAGCACTGTACAAAAATAGGTAAATAAATAATCTAAACTCTCCAAAATCTCAAAAATCTGTTGTTCTTTCCTATTTCCTTATGAACTAACTCATTACCTTCATCATAACCTCAACTTCCAATCCTCTGTCATCATTACTCTCTTACAACTACTGATGACCATTTTAACAATGACCCCTAACTTTTTCCTTGACCTTTTTATTATCTTATGTAACTCCAGGGGTTGCTGAGCATACTGATCAAAAACAAGAGACCAAGTATAAATACCTATGTAAGACTTTCATGATATCTGAGGCTAATTCAGGTGGTTTATTATTACTTTTAAATTCTCTAGACTCTGTTATTGTTAGACACTCAAAAAAAAAAACAGTCTCTTTAAAAAATCTCTGGTTAAAAAGAGATCAAAGGCCTCAAAACTTATTTTAGTTCCTAGCCATTAGAGAAAGGAAACTAGCCACTAAAGAAAGAAAGTTGGTAAAACTGAGATTCCATCTCACTCCAGTAAGATTGGCCAAGATTAAAAATAATAATATAATAACAAATGCTGGGGAGGATGTAGAAGAAAAGGAACACTTTTACAGTGTTCATGGGACTGTAAATTAGTTTGGCCACTTTGGAAATCAAGACAGAGTTATCTTGGAAAACTAAGAATATAACTGCTATATGACCCAGCTATACCACTCCTGGGAATATACTCAAAGGAAGATAAGTCATCATACCACAGAAACACCTACACTTCCATATTTAATGCAGCATTCTTCACAATCACAACGGTATGCAATCAACCAAGAAGTCCGCCAATATAGGAGTGAATTGAAATATTGTGATGTACATAATAATGGAATACTACTCAGCAATTAAAAAGTGAAATTAAATCATTTGTAACAAAATGGATAGAACTGGAGAACATCATCTTAAGTGAAATAACCCAGTCCCCAAAAGAGAAATTGTTCTCACTCTATTGAGAACCATTTGTTCTCACTCCTAAGTGGGAACTAAATTTAACTTAAAGGAAGAAAAGAAACTATACATGGGTAGATATGTAAAAATGAACAAGTATACTTATCTAAGAAGGGAAAATATAAGCAGAATAGAAAGAAGGGGAAAGGCAATCAGCAGGTGGGAAAAGAGGCCAGGGAAAGAGGGAAGAGGAAGAAAAATAAAATAGAAGAGTAAAGGAGAGGAAAATCTCAAATTATGTGGTACAACTACATGAATATATGGTGAAAAATAGGGGAAAGGGAAAAATAATGAGAATATAACCCATGATTGCTTATGATTTTTATTACATATTAAATAAAATTATTTTTTTCTTTTCTCATGGATCTGTAAAATATGTAAATTGATGAATGTGTAAGCAAAAATGATTTAATACTTTCATAATGTATATAGCAAAAGACTTTTTCTGTACCCCATCAACATTTATGAATGAAAAACAAAACAAAAGGCATTATGAAAACCCTTATACTAATATATTAGGTAATTTTTAAAATGTACAAATTCCAAAATGTACATGAATTATGAAAAATCAACCAATGAAAAATGTACACTTAACTAAACAAACATATCAAATAAGAATATTGAATTATTACTTAAAAACTTTCCTATGAAAAGAAAACCCAAACCCTAAAGGTTTCAGAGTAAATTTGATACATTTAAACAAATAATATAAATTCTCTATGCATGTATTATTTTATAAAATTTAGGAAGAAAACTATATCAAAATTAATTTAAAAGGCAGTATTACCTGGATTCCAAAGCCAACGATATTATAAGAAAAATATATATTATATAAAATTCTACACCGTGACCAACTGGAATTTATCCTAGGAAGGCATGAATGTTGGAATTTTAAAAAATTAATTACCATGGATCATATTTTAAAAGTAGTGGATAGAGAATATATGTTCACTGCAGAGTATTCAGAAAAAATTATTTTATACAATCCAACATTTGTTCCTCTTGAAAACTTTCAACAGACTAGAAAAAGAGTAAAAATCCTCTCTTTGATAAAAGAGGTTTCTGAAACTTCATAGCTACTGCTGTATCTAATAGTGAATTACAAAGCAAAGAGGTATGTTTTCACCATTACTATTCAAAATTAATCTAGAGGCCCTTGTCAGTAAGGTAGAAGACAATCAATTAATCAATCAATAACACCAAGTTTAGGAAGAAATACATAAAATGCTTTCATCTATTAATTTACATAATCTCATATGTATAAAAAGCCTGAGTAATCTACCAGAAACCTATTATAACTAATAAGCAACCCTAGTAAGATCTCTAGATACATGATCAATATTCATAAATCAATTTTATTACAATTACCACTACCAAAACAATCTATGACTCAACTTTTCATTGCCATCGATTAAGAATAATTAAAACAGATATAGCAAAAGGAGTGCAAGGCTTGTGCCTTAAATATTACAAAACATTGCTTAGAGAAATTTAAATGGGCATTAAAAATTGGAGCAAAACACTATCTGTGGGATTTAGCACACTCCATAATTTAATGTAGTGCTTGTCTCCAAATAGAAATGTAGATTCAATGTAATCCTCATGAAAATTCCAGTAGCATTTTTGTTCCCTGATAAGCTCTTCTTAGCATTTGTATGGTAAAAGGAAAACAATTTTTAACAAGAAAAATATAATTGGTGGGCTCATACTACTTTCTAAAGTTAATATTATCAATTAACGTCTCATGTATTGTAGAAAAATTAACTCAATTGGATTTTAAATTAGAACATAAAATGTGAAATTATTAATCTTTTAGAAGTAAATAGGAGATCTAGAGTTAGATGAAGAGTTTGTAGACAATATGTCAAAAGCAAAATATGTAAAAGAAAATTTCAATAAATTAGACTTCATCAGAATTAGAATATATGCTGAAACAAAACACAATGTAAGCAAAAAAGCAAACCACAAATTGACAAAACATATTTAAGAATCAAATAATTAACAAAAGAATTTCATGAAGAATGTATAAAGAAATCTGCAAAAATCAATAGTAAAAAATAAACAATTTTATGAGAAAATGGGCAAAATACTTGAACAGATATTTCCACAAAGGACATGTAGATAGTAGTTTAAAAATGAAAACACAACCAACACCATTTGATACTACAGAAATGCAAACTAAAATTTCAATGGGGTATCACTGCATCTGTATTAGACTTTTTGCAACAATTCTTCTAACTGTTGATGGAAATCTAGAGCAGCTGAATCTCCTTACACTCTGCTGATGGGAATGCAAATTTTAACAGCAACCCTGAAAATCAGTCAGATTGTTTACTATCAAGTCAAATGTGCACTTACTATATAACCTAATAATCCATTCTTATTGAGTGTTTACCCTAGAGCAGCGGTTACCAAAACTCTTTCTGTAAAGCTTCAGACAGAAAATGCTTTGGGTTTTATAGGCCAGATCCCATCTCTGTCACATATTGTTCTTCATTTTTTCAACTTCTTAAAAATTTAAAAATTATTTTTACATTTATGTGACCATATGGTTTCACTTAATGTGGGTAAACATCTAGACGTGAAAGTGTTAGATCATTAATACATGCTTATATAAGAAAATGCCAGATCGATTCTAAAGAATTTTCTCATCTTACATTCCTAGGAGTAAGTATTATATATAATTTACAGGGTTCTAGTTTCTCCTGGCCTTCTCTAATGTTGGTATTGTCATTCTTTTTTATAATACATATTCTGGTTGGTGTGAATTTTGTTATACTGCTGTGTCTCTCAAAACACAGAGAATAGCCTGTAAGTTTTATAAAATAGTATGTGGTCTAGATTTGTCCCACAGGCCATAGTTTTCTCATCTTTCCCAATAGGAATAAAAGCTTACATTCATATGCAAAAATTATGTACACAAATATTCATGCCAGCTTTATTGGCAATAGCTCAAAAGTGGAAGCAATTCAAATGTTTTGGATTGTGTTCATGGTTACACAAACTGTGATACATCCATGTAATATATTCAACAATAAAAGAAAAATATAGAATTATTGATATGCACAACAACACGGGTGAAGCAAAGGAGCATTATGTTGAGTGAAAAAGGCCAATTTCAGCAGGTTGTATATGGTATTATTCCATCAATACAACATTCATAAAATAGCAAAATTAGCAATGGGCTCAGGTTATGGGAAAATATAAAGGAGTAGCCTAATGGAGATCTCTGTATGTGTGTGTGTGTGGGGGGGTGATGGAGTAATTCTGTATTCTGGTTGTAGTGATGGTTAGATGAATCCTTATTTGTAATAAAATTTCATAGAACAACATTTTCCAAAGTAATGCTATCAGCCTAGTAAAATCCAAATAACTTCTGCAAATTAATTTATAGTATTTCACCAATGTTGCTTTCTTGGCTTTGATAATGGGGTATAATTATATATGTGTTATATTTGAGGAAGATAACTGCTCAATATAGGGAATCCCCATACTAG
>VMDO01035988.1:10000-15561 GCA_007922755.1 Pedetes capensis
ATCACTTTCTGGCCTCTTCCTGAGCTTATCTGAGCTTATCTGTGAAAACTGGAGTTCCTATTAACAGGAGTTAATTAATTAATTAATTAATCAATCAATAGGAGTTCCTGTTAATGAAAATTCTGCTCCTTGGTAAGTCCCTCCCTACATTCTATGGCTCTCATCACTTAAAGTGGATAAACATAGTAAGATTGCTGTATTTTCTCACTTCTATGTCCTACAGACTAGACAAAGAATTCAAGATATGTTCCAAAGTTAGAACTTAATCTAAAAGATTATGGAAAGTAGATACAAGATATTTGACTTTCAAGAGACTATGTCATTACCCTATTGAGGTAAATACACAATATCAAAATTTTCATGTGTATGATTTAATGAATTTGAATATGTATAACAACTTCTCACACAAATGAAGATAAAAATAATTTCTATCACCTCAAAAAGTTTCCTGGTCATCCCTTATAGTCAGTTACCTCCCTTTACCACCAAATCCTTGAAATCATTTAACCTCTTTCATTATAGATCTAATTTCCTAGAATTTCATGTGTGGTTTTAAATATCCAGCATTAAAACTTCTGATTTTAACTTTTTGCAATGCCAGCAACTCATTCAGCTTTACTGGTGAGTAGCCCTTTGTAGATATGCCACACTTAGTTTATCCAGTCACCATCTGATGAACATTTGGATTGTTATTCATTGTGGGGACATTATGAATAAAGTTTCTATGAACAACTGAATACAAGCCCTTGTGTTATGATTTTGCTTGTCTTTAGTAAATAAATAGCACTGGAATTTCTGGGTCACATTTTAAGAATGCATTTAGCTTTATAGGAACCGATCAGACCATTTCCCCAAGTGTTTATACTCTTTTCATCCTCACCAACAAACATATGAGATTCAAATGCTTTAGATGCTCACCAATATGTGGTATTAACAGTACATTTAATTACAGCTATCCCAGTGGAATTAAAATATCACATTATAGAAATGGAAACAACCTATGTATCCATAACCTGATGAATGGATAAAGAACATGAGGTGCATATACACAATGAAAAACTACATAGCCATAAGAAAGAATGAAATTCTGTCACTTGCAACAACATGAGTGTAACTGGAGATCATTACATTAAGTGAAATAAGACAGGTGCAGAAAGATAAGCACCGTATGATCTCACTCATATGTGCAATATTTTTTAAAAGGTGGATCTCATAGAAGTAAAGTAGAATGGTGGTTAGCAGAGGCCAGGAAAATACCAGGGAAAGGAGCATGTGGAAAGGTTGATCAATGGATACTAAGTTACAGTTAATAGGAATGAGAAGTTCTGGTGTGCTATTGGACAATAGGGTGGCTATAGATAAAAATAATTCATTGTACATTTCAAAACTCTACAAAGTATTTGGAATGTTTTTACTATAAAGAAATGATAAATGCCTGAGGAGACATATTTTAACCTGGTATAAATATTATGAAAACATACATGTATCAAAACATCACAAGGAAGCCTGTGCCAGTGCCACATGCCTATAATACCAATGACTCGGAAGTCTGAGGCCAGAGGCAGCCTGTGTAACTTAGCAAGACCCTATCTTAAAATTAAAAAAAATAATAATAAAATATGTGCTGGAGGTGCAGCCTGGTAGTGGACCACTTGCAAGACATGTGCAAATCCATGGGTTCAACCCCTAAGTACCACAAAATAAAACCAATATTATATGGTACTCCATTAATATGTACAATTTTTATTTATCAGCCAAAGTTAATTCAAATTTAAAAATGAAAAGCAGGGAAAAACACATCAAGAAAACAAAATATTTCCATGACTAGCATGCACTAAGTATGCCTCCATTAGGAAGGGATCAGTCCTCATGGAGCACATGACTACCCAATTCCAGGCATAGTTAGTGTTCTTTGGCAAAGAAGATATGAATGACAAAAGAAGAGTTTGAAAATGGCTGGTAAGTTTGAAATTAAAAGTCCACACTCACACTTCTCCACACATGTGAGAGACTTAATTCTGGTCATTCTTAATACACACAAAAAAAGCAATATAAATCAGCTCCATATGCCAAGCTTATTGTTGTCAGAAGTCATGAAGTCAGATATGACTCATAGCAACTCTACATAGAGCCAAACAATGCACTGTCCAACACTGCCATACACACAGTCTTTTTATATTTGAGCCCATTGTTGTAGCAACTACATTTCCTCTCATTTTGAGTCATGCCACATCAACAAAAAGAGGTCGCAGGAAATCTATTCCATTTCTGTCCTTAACGTTGATTCTACTTTGAGGAAGCAACTCTTCCCAGTTGTTTCTTGAATGCCTTCCAGCCTCATCTGGGCTGCACTCATTTTCCTGCACTATATTTGGCAGTGCTCCCCTGCTATTCATAGAGTTTTTAATGGCTAATTGTTTTGTGAGTGGGCTGCCAGGTCCTTCTCCCTAGTGTGCCTTAGTTTGGAAGCTCAGCTGAAACCTGTTCACCATGGGTGGTCCTGCTAGTTTCTGAAATACTGGTTTCATTGCTTTCAGCATCCCAGCAACATGCAAGTCCCCACTGCATGACAAGATGAAAAACACGTGGGAGATAGTAAGTTTAGACTCTAGAGTACAAATTCTTTGTTAGTCCCAAGAAATTGACAATTCATCTATAACGCTCACATTGGCTTATCTCCATTGTTTCACTTCGCAGAACCACCAGAGTGTAGTCTAAAGAATAGCTAGGGCTATGTGTACTCTTCTGTTGATGTTTGCCACTGATGAAAAGCAAAATGATAAAATGCTACCAGTTTTTTTGTGTGTGTGCGTGTGCCATTACTCTATAGTCTGTATAGTCTGAGTCTGCCCAGTCCCAATTAATTACTTCTGTAAGCTAGAGTATAGATCCATATATTCCTGGAAAGTATGGTAGTATGGGCTGAAATGTGTTCCTCTGAAATTCATGTGTTAAAGTCAAACCCCCAGTACTTTAGACTATTACTGGGGATTAGCTGTTAAAGAGGCAATCAAGGTAAAATGAGTTTATATTGGTGGGCCTTAACCTGGCATGTCTGGTTATCTTTATAAGAAAAGATGGCACCTAACAATAAATAGCCGATCATGGTAGAACACTCCAGTAATCAACGAGCTGCAGAGGATGAGGCAGGAGGATCATGGGTTCAAGGGCAGCCTGGGCAAGACATAGCCTGCAGCCGTAGCCCTGTGGCATCCGATCTCGTCAGATCTTGGAAGCTAAGCAGGGTTAGGCCTGGTTAGTACTTGGATGGGAGACTGCCTGGGAATACCAGGTGTTGTAAGCTTGGGAGAAGGACCCAGCAACCCACTACCAAAAAACAATCTGTTGTTGAAAACCCTATGAATAGCAGAGAAGCACTAACAACAGTGTTTTGCCTGTATGTAGGTCGCTATGAGTGGGATACCAACTCAACGACACTTAACAACAACAGCAACAATAAACAACTACTTTTGAGGAGACAACTGTTTCCCAGTCATTTCTTGAAAGCCTTCCAGCCTGGGGGGCTCATTTTCCAACACTATATTTGACAGTGTTTCTGTACAATGCATAGGGTTTTCAATGGCTAATTATCTCATGAGTAGTCTGCTAGGTCCTTCTCCCTATTTTCTCTTACTCTGGAAGCTCAGCTAAAAATATATGGATGAGAAATAAACACAGGATGAAAGATTCAACAACTTAATCAGTGGAAAAAATGCAAATTAATACAAAGAAATACAAATTAATACAGAGAAATACCATTACATATATTGTTGTTATATAGTTTCAGTATGTGGTTGGGTTCCATCAAGTCTGGTCCAACTTATAATGACCGTATGTACAACAAAATGAAACATTGCCCAACACTGTACCAAGCATATGATCTTTTCATGTTTGAGCCCATTGTTGCAGATACTATGTTTCTTTTCATTTTGAGTTGTGCCACATCAGCAAAAAGAGGTCCCAAGGGCTCTATTCCATTCCTGTCATTAAAGTTGACTCTACTTTGAGGAGGTAACTCTTTCTCACTCGTTTCTGATATTATTTGTAGCATATTTTCCTTTAATATATACTGTAGTGTAGAAGTAGGTATTTCATTAACTACACATAAGTCTTTAGGTTATCTTTCTTTTTCCTTTTATGCCATTTTTAAATAGTTATTCATTTTTTAGAAATTCCTCATTTTGTTTTTCTGATGTTTACTGTGGATTATATTTAGGCTATGCATTCTCAGTGATAATACGTTGATATGTTCATCTGAAGGTATATGTTGTCCATTAGCCATTCATCTGAGGTATTAATGTTGATTACCTTGTCAAGCTTTCATCTAATTTCTCTACTATAAAATTGTTTTTATCATTTGAAGGTAATAGTCTGAAAGATGATGGTTTAAGAAAATGTAAATATTTCCCCGTCCTCAAAAATTTCCCCTACATTTACCAGTAGGTACTATACATTCTACTCTAAGCAAGAGACCTTTAGTATTTTTTATGTATGTTCTGTATTGATCTATGCAACCAAAAATTACTAGTTTTTAAAATGGTTTTGTTTTGTTAGGGTACTGATTCTTTTGGTACACAACTTATTTGTGATTTTGTAGTTGTTGTTAGGTGCCATCGAGTTGTGTCTGACTCATAAAGACCCTTATAGGGTTTCAATGGCTGATTACTTTGTGATTGCCACAGGAGTGGATTGCCAAGTCCTTCTTCTCTGTGGTGCTGGAAATTGAACTGAGGATCTCAGAGCCTGCAGAGCAGTGTTCTACCAATTGAGATAAATCCCGATTTTGTCATTAGAGGCCTTTAAAACTGGTTTCTCCTTCCTTTGGACTCATCCTCAGTCATTTTTGAAAATGTTTACTTTTATCTTAACTTGCTATTTTATAATTATATGTGTTAATGGAATACAAAATGATATTATTTATGAATGCAAAATGCAATGCAAAATAATTAAATCAAGCTATTTAAAAGTCCTTACATCTTTACTTCAAATACTTAACAGTTTTTTGGTGAGAACCTTGTAAATTTACTCCAAGCAATTTTGCAATGTACAATATTATTAAATATATTCAACACTTTGTGCAACAGGTCTCAAAAAAATAGAATATATTTTCCTGTTTGAGATTTTTGTACCCTTTGACAATGATCTCTTATTCTTCCAAACCCTAGCCTCTGTAACCTCTATTCTACTCTCTGCTTCTATGAATTCAATTGTTTTAAATTCCACATACAAATGAGAACACACTTTTGTGTGCCTTGATTACTTCAATTGATGTAATACTATTTCCATGTTGCTTAAAATGACAGAATTCCCTTATTTTTAAGGCTGAATAGTATTCCATTGTTCATATATTCCATGTTTTCTTTATCCATTCATCTATTATTGGACACTTAGGTTTATTCCATGATGTAGATATTGTCAATAGTGCTGGAATGAATAAGGGAATCAGACATCTCCTTGATATGCTAATTTTTAAGTAAATATCCAGAAGTGAGATTACTAGATCATATGGTTGTTCTATTTTTAGTTTTTTGAGGAATATCCATATAGTTTTCTATAATAGA
>VMDO01035989.1:0-15556 GCA_007922755.1 Pedetes capensis
TACTTTTTGAGACAGGGTCTCGATAAATTATACAGATTGCCTGTGGTCTTGAACTTGCGATTCTACTACCTCTGCCTCCCAAATCACAGGGGTTATAGGCATGCGCCTCAGTGCCTGGCTTGGGAGAGTTAATTTCTAAACCTGGGTTTTACAAGAAAGTGCACTAACCCAGGAGGATCAGAATTTTTGTCAGACATTTCATCTCAAATGACCATGAGGAAAGATCTCCAGTCAGACGTACAGCCCCACCAGTCACCGCTGCTCTGAGAAGCTTATTGGAATTCCAGCTTATGGGACATGGAAGGAGTGCAAACCTCCAGAATTTCACTAAACGGGTTTTAGAAAAGCCACCCCATCTTGATTTTCAGCAAGGATGGAGGTTTCTGTGGGTCTGAATCAATCAGGAGGACTACAGGAGAATCAGCTACCTAAAGCTGGGTTGAGTAGGTGTATGGGTGGGATGTGGAAAGGGTGGTTCTAACAAATCACAGGCGGTTCACATTATGCAAAGGCACATTCCAAAGAGAACTGGTGGGAAGTTTCAGATACTCTGAGTGCCTTAAACCCTGAGGCACATGTACAGAAAAGCCAGAGTCTCATTTTTGTTTTATTCCCAAAGATCATAGAGAGGAAATAACCTCAGTTTTCATATGTAACTTACATGGTCTCCATCAGACCTTCAGAGAGGTGAGTTGTATTATTGTAAGTCCATGTACAGTATCTTGCCTGTAGAGTTTTAGTGGCAGCCATGGGGAGGGTAGGGTCTAAGACATTTTACCCTCTTAGGATGATTTCTAGGGTAATATAACTTAGCTTTGCAAAAGTAACTCTCAGACAAATAGATTCAGTTTCACAAAATGGATTTAAAAATTATTTATAATCATACTTTTGTTGTTCTTAGAGAAGTTGCTATTCAGCATCCTATGACCTCATGGGTTAGAGTTTGTTCTTAATAACTCTTGTTGCTGTTGTTAGGTGCCGTTAAGTCAGGTGACCCTGTGTACAATAGAATGAAACACTCTCCTGCACTGTGCTGTGCTGGGCACCATGTCAGTGCTTCTCTGCTATTCACAAGGTTTTTGATAGCTCTTTTGGGATTATTTGGGGAGTGGGCTGCCAGATCCTTCTCTCATATAAGTCTCTTAATACTTTGGACCAAGAAACCCTTTGAGAATTTGATAGAGCCTTGGAACTCTCTTAGAAGATGACTGAACATATTTGAATGAAATTACAGTTTCCACCTATTTTTAGGAAGTCTATGACTCCCTAGCCTGCAGCTGTAGCCTTGTAGCATCTGATCCTGTCAGATCTTGGAAGTTAAGCAGGGTCATGCCTGGTTAGTACTTGGATGGGAGACAGCCTGGGAACACCAGGTGCTGTAGGCTTGGGAAAAGGACCGGCAACCCACTCTCATAACTCAATCTGCCATTGAAAACCCTATGAATAGCAGAGAAGCACTGACAATAGTGTTTCGCCTATTGTATGTAGGGTTGCTATGAGTCAGATACCAACTTGACAGCACCTAACAACAACAACAACAACAACAACAACAACAACGTGACTCCGTAGGCTCCTCAGATCCACAGACTTCAGAATAAAAACAGCTAATGTAAGACATGTGATCTCTACACTAAGTTTTAATTTAAGGGGATCTAACTTATGTTTTTCAGGTACCTGTACAAGAATGAAATTCGTGAGCTAGATAAGCAAACATTTAAAGGACTCTTATCCTTGGAACAGCTGTAAGTAATAGAAACTACTTAATTGAATCACTGGTGGCTATAGTTCAAATAGAAAACTTTCAAAAATACCATTATGTGACATTTGAGCAATTATCTGAAGCTTTGTCATGTGGCTTGAGTGATTGAATCAGTCATCATTTGAATATAAATCAGAGTGTGTAATTGAGTTGGCATGGAAGCAGGGAGACAGACGGAACTCAGCTAGATCTCAGCTCTAACGCTTATTCCTTGTGTGACTTTGGGCAAGTTCTGCCTCCCCCTGCCACGCCTCTGTTTCCCAATCTTTGAAATGCTGATATTTCTGTTGTGATATGAACAAGCTTTGCATGTAAATAGACTAGTTTATTACTTGCCACAAATGAGGATTTTGTAGAAGGCAATATGCAGCTGTGATTCCTATTAACTTATAAGTTCAGACTTTTAGCTGATATAGGAATGCCCAGAACATGAGATCTAACTCCTTGCATGATAGATGATAAAATCAAATCCAATGTTAATTAAATGACTTGCCCCAAATTAAAAGTCTGAGACATGATTATAACTCAGATCTCACTTCACTACTTCATTGAAACATTTAATACCTTACTCAGAATTTCAGTGTGAAATATGAATTCCTCGATATCAAAAAGTTATACAGTTACATTGCTACGGAACTGCATTTTGATCTTTTATTCAGAGATTCCTCTTAGTTATGCATGTCTGCAACACAAATTCTAGTTAGAGTTTTGAAGAGATTTTCCTCACTGATGACAAGTTGTGAGATATTTTTTAAGCATAGATCTGTAGAATGTGCTGCTTTGATTTGTAATTGTTAGTAGGATCTTTATATATCAAAAGTGTTTCACTTGCAACTTTGTTTCCATCTTCAATATGGTTTCTTAATTTCAAAACTCAATTTGCAATAATTTCTATAATAAACACGCTTAGAGGTATTTGCTTTTCTTTTTCCCAGAAGGCCAATATATTAGACTATAGTATTAAAATATGATCAACAAATCAAGTATATTTTAAAGAAATTGTTGTTGCTTTTACTTCTCCTCTTTTAAATTTTATTTTACACGACTAATAAGCCATCCTTGTACCAAAATGTGATTATCTTTTCCTTATAAATTCTTTAATGTTTTAGGTGAGATTTTGCTATGTTGCAGAATCATAGCACAAATAAATGAAATGTGAGTTCTTCAGCAACAATAAGCAAAGGCTTTATCAATGTGATAAAGTTCATGTTTTGTTTTAATTAAATATACTTATAGCCAGCTTATAAAATTAGCATATGAAAAGTTCTAATTCTCATTTAAAGTGCATGTAATTCTCATCAGTGAATTGCTTATATTCTGATCATAATTATTGGCCTTACTAATCTCAAGGAATGCTAGTATTTAAAGGATTTCTGCTTTCTGCTTATACACATGATTCCAAGATCTTGTGAATTACTATTCAAAGAGGATTTTGGGTATCCAAAAATGTAATCTCTAATTCTTGGAATTTTTCATAGTTTAATTATAGCTCTGAAATCCAGTTATATTTTAGTATATCTCTCCAAAATTAGAGTAAGAGCTTTCGGTACCTCAGATATTTGTTCCCTAAGAGCTATTTAAATTGCCTTTATTTTGATGATTCCTATTGTATGTAATCTTTTTTGGATTATATTCCTTTTTGAGGAAAGCAAGGATGTATGATAGATGTTTGCAAAAACCTTGAAAATAGTAGAGCATAGCAAGGCCAATTTTGCTACTGACGTGATCATTCTCAACTGTTATAAAAATACACTTTCTCATTTTCCTGTAGTCTTCAGGAGACAGACTTTGATCTCCAAAAGTGGGGCTGGGAAGTGAGGAAAGGAAATTGAAGAAGGATTTGTAAGTCTAATTCTTTTTTTGATATTTTTGTCAATTAAAAATTTGACAAACTGCATTTTGCTTTAAGGATAAACATTGTACATGGCATTGTATTATTTTTTATGTGTTGGCTACATACATCAAAAGAAATTTTGTGATTAAACCAACAAACTCATAGACTAAAACACAAGTGTGATTTTAAGCATTAATGTGGATTAGTTATTTCTGAAAAATAACTTGTTCACATATTGATTGTATCAGGGCAAAGAATAGTATAGGGAGAGGTAACTATGTTTGTAAGAATTATAATCATGAATTTTAGGTAAAAAAATAGAATGATCCTGTGTAAGGAGAGTATGAAAGAAAACGAGTAAACTTATGAAGATATAATGGATTTTGCAGAATGGAAAGACCTTTTGCGTAGGTGCAATTTATCTTTAATCCACACATATCCTGATAGCTAGACACAACTGGTTAAGGAAGATGGTGTTTTTAAAGCACATTTTTTTTTTTTGCTTTTAAAAATAACAAAGCACTGTTTAGTAATTCTGCCTTTTAGAGCAAGAGCAGCTGCCATGTTCTTAGAGAGCAGTTTAGTAATTCAGTGTCAATCCATCATCCTGCTCTCAATTATTTTTCTTCATCTAAGATTTCTGACTTCATTCCATTGATACAATTGACATTCTCATTGAGTATACTTTTCTTTGCAAATGAAATTTTCTTCCTTTTTGTCTTCTTCATAGGCACCAAATGTCTCCTTTGTAAGGATCCTATCTTCCAGTCATGCTTCTCACAGGATTCTTGAACCAAAAGGGTTATTATCCATTGCCATTATTCTTTTTAACCTACATTTCCTCTTTAATGTATAATCTTATATTTATCACTCTCTTTTCTCTTTTAATGTTTCTTATTTCTCATTGGTATATTTCATCAGTAGCATCTTATTAGATGACAGCAGAATTCCATAGCTGTATAAAACTATTAACTTCTGCTCTGTATCTTAAATCCAAACTTCTTATTCTATCTTCTACTATAGGTATAGAAAGAGGGAAAGCAATGTGGCTGAGCATAAGGCTGAGAATTCAGACATAAGTTTGATCTCAGAGGAAAGGTTTGGCACTTATTAGCTATTTGTTCTTCAGAATCTCACCTTAAAATTCCAAACCTTGGTTTTCTTTCATTACTTTTAAAAGACAATAATGATTTCCCAGGCTGTCTCTGAGATCTAGGGATAATAAATATGAAAAACTTCTTAAAAGCAGATTGTGAAATAATGATACCTGTTATCTTTGTTTCTGCATGTGCTGTTGGGGCTTGTGTGTGGCTACGACCTTAATGACAGGAATGGAGTAATGCCCCTGGGACCTCCTTTTGCTGATGTGGCATAACTCAAAATGAGAAGAACATAGTAATTGCAACAGTGGGCCCAAACATAAAAAGATCATGTGCACGGTATGGTATTGGGTTGTTTCGTTCTGTTGTACTTAGAGTCGCTGTGAGTGGGGTCCAACTGGACAGCACCCAACAACAACAATTATCTGTTATTATATTTATTATTATTTTGTTATTACTATTTCAGTAATCATTTTCTGCACAACTTCTTTAAAGACACAGCTAATTTTAAATGGTGTACTTTCAAGTACAAAATTAAATTTAGCCAGTGATACAAAGTATCCTTATTTTCTTTGATCTTTCTTGATTTATCTAGCTTATTTTGAAGGACCTTCTAATTTAATTTATTAATATAAGCCATAATTAACTGTACATATTAAAAATTTAAATCTTTTTAAGCATGTAAATGTACAAAATGATAAAGGCAACATTTAAAAGGTTTTATCAGAAACATCTTTCATTTTTTTCTCAGAAGCCTAATTATGATTGCTTAGGAAACCAAAGTTGTAGGGAATAGAATGATTACCATGATATTCTGGGGTTCATAGGCACTTTTAAAATGTAAAAATTCTGAATAGAACAAAAATAAGCAAGTTAAATTTCTTTTACTCATTCTTTGCCTGTACATCTTGTGTCAGAGCCGGTTTGGATTTGACCCTTTCAATCCCATTTACCCAGAGCCCCAGGAACCGAGGAACTACCTCTAGTTAAATAGAGTCAGGTTTACACCCAGTGCTGCCAAGGAGACCTCAGGTTTGGGAACCACGGGGAGCCAGAGGGGCAAGGGAACAAACGAGAACTTGGGCTTTGGTTAGATGACTTCAGACTCTCTGAGGAAGCAGAGATTTTCTCTAGATTGAAAGATGTCAGAAAGTATGGACATTTGTGTTTCTTCCTAAATCTTATGTACAGTGAGGGAGACTAGAAAGAGGATAAAGTTGAAATTGGTAGGATGCAACATTCATTTGATTTAGCTAAGAAAAGTGGGTGCTTGGTATTTTGTGGGTGATGAGTCTTCGTTGGGGTTGTTATAAAGAATTACCATAGACTGAGCGGCTTACACAGCAAGCCCTGGTGGCTTCCAGATCTGGAAGTTAGGAAGTCCAAGGTCAAGATGTGGGCGGATCTGGAGTCTGGCAATGGCCCACTTCCTGGTTTGCTGGTCGCTATTTGCTCAAATGGCAGAGACCAGAGAGAGAAATCCTGTCTCCTTTTCTTTATGGGCACTAATCCCATCACAAGGGCCCAACCCTCTCTACCTAAACCAGTCTTGATCACCTCTCAAAGGCCCCATCTCCAAATACATAGAGGGAGCTTAGGACTTCAACATATGAGTTTTGGGGGATTTAAATACTCAGTCCACAACACACAATAGACTGTTCTGTCTGTGCTTTGACAAAATTACGAATCGTAGTTATTTACTGTGGTTTCAAGATGACCTTGCCAAAGGCCGGATTCTGTGTGCTTAGATTCAATGGGAGAATATCATGGACTATCTATGAATGTGTGTGTTGGGGCTGCTCTATATTTCCTTCTTTTCTCAAAATAAACCAGAGTTTAAAATTCAGAGTAAAAGAGACCTCTATGGCAATAAATCTTCTTCACCAAAGGCTTTTCTTAAAGAATTCTTTCTATCAGAATGACTGGTAACATTCTCAGTACAGAAAGCATCCTTGATGTATAACATCTAGGAGAATTTTAAGTTAATTAAAAAACAGAGACAATTTTCTATTTTTGACCATGATGAACTATGAGAAATCAGATTTATATTCTGCTTTAAAAATCCCAGACGCAGCTTTGTGCACTACCTAAGAAGGGGTCCATGTGAGGTTGATCTTGGCTCCTGTCCTAACTTAAAGGGACAGTTTCACAAGATCCGGAGCTGTAGGTACTCGGCAAATGAAAGAGTGGGATGCCTTCCACCTTCTTGCAGCCACTTAGGTGGCCCAGACCTGCCTTCCAGATGGAATAGTCCATCTGCTGAAGGGAGGGCTGTGGCACGTTCGTGGTAAACCTGAGGAGGACCTGGGAGGAGCTCCTGCTGGCAGCTCGTGCCATGGCGACCCGACCAAGGCCAGGGTGCCGGCTCCAGGAGCTCTGGCCGCCGCTGGCGGGGCCTAGATTTGCTGTGGTTTCTGGCGCTGGTCCTGGCCTGGCCGCTTCTCACCTGGAACCGCATAAGAGGATCAGGCAGCCTTCCGAGAGCCAAGAGCCTCCTCTGGGGGTGGCCACCAGGCTGTCCAGTATGTGTGGGACACCCCGTATCCCCCGACCCTGGCTCGCTTAGCATATGTCCTCCTCGTGCTCATGGATACTGCGGTCTTCTGCAGCAGGGAGCTCCCGCGCGGGCCCTACCCTGGGCTCTGGCGTATGCATGGCACCCGCTCCCACAGTCCACGGGTAGTGGCCCCATCTCTGCTTCCACAGAGACCTTGAAGAGGTGGAAAGGAAGAGAGGGCTTTGCTGGAAAGGCTGAGACCAAGGAGGAATTCCAGCTCCTGAAGTCACTGCTGCTCAGCCTGAGGGTCTGGGGCCAGCAGGTGCCTCTGCGCAGATCCAGCAGGTCCCCACTGAAGACTGTGCCAGGGGACCCTGCGGGCTGGGCTGAGTGGGCTTAGCTGTTCTTCTGCAGACTCTGGAGCAACAAAATGGAAAGGAGGTGGACGGAAAATAAACTCCAGTTTTAAAATAACCACAACAACTAGAAAACAAAGCAAAACATGGAATGGCAGTTTTTGGGCATTGGCCAGCAGGCAGTGAAGAGCTGTGATCCTTGAGGGGCCACGGAGGTGGTGTCTGTAATTGTCCTCTTGCACTTGCTGTGTGCATTTAAGGAGGAACAGAGCCAGGGGCTGGCAGGCTTGTTGGTTTGAGGAGACAGAGATTGGAGTTTAGGAAGCCTGGTGTAGTGAAAATTGGTGCTGCAGGGCACCAAAGAGCAGGATGCAATACACAGAGAGTCCCAGAGATCTGCAGAGGGCTGGCCTGAAATCTTTGGCTGGATACAGATCTACATAGGTCTGAGAGGAAGCCACCCAGGGACAGGGGTGTGGGGGGAGGACATCCCTAGACTAAAAAACAACAAGCAAGCAAACAAAAACAAATAACAAACAACAAAAACAGTAGAGAGTACTGGGCTAAGAGCTCCCAGAAATCACACATGCTGGAGAATAGTTCCAGTTGCTACCAGCCTGTGTGAAAAGACCTCATGCTGCATAGCATTGCATGGAGCACTCAGAAAACATTCTGAAATTCTCACTGTAATGTAACAGCTTAATGGCTAAATGAATCTTACTACAAAGACTTTTGGGACTTGCTTTAGGAAGAACAAAGACAAGCCTGAAAGCATCAAACTCAGCCAAGAAATGTAACTGTATGACAGAATACATTCCAATATTCTTTAAAGGAACAGAACAAAATCCAGCACTCAAAAAATTAACATTCACAGTTTCCCTCATCCAAAACAAGGTACTTGGCAAACTCACTCTACCAGACTTATAAAATACCAAAAAAACCCCAAACGTGGTAGAATTGGAAGGGGAAAGAAACAAATTCAACACTTCTCTCTTAATAATTGCTAAAACAGATAGAAGTCAGTACATATGTAGAAGACCAGCTTGACTGAACTGATACTAATAGAGCATGTCACGGAAAACCAGAATAATATATATGTTTCTCAAGTGCACAAGGACCATTTACCAAGACAGATCTTATTTTGGGCTATAAAACAAGTCTCAATAAATTTAAAAAGACTGAAATAATATATGTTTTCAAGATAGAAAATAGAAAATAATAGTAGAAAGATATCATGAAAAGCCATAAATAATTAGACCTAGCGAGTAACCCATATGTCAAAGAACAAATCATAGGAGCAAACTATTTTGAGCATGAAAATACAATATATAGAAATTTTGGAAGGGTCTGTCTAAATTACCAGTTAGATAAAATTTATGAAATTAAGTACATTGAAAAGAATAAAGATCTTAGATTAGTGATTCAAGCTTCTATTTTAAGAATCTGGGGAAAAAAAAAACAAGTTGTATTCAAAGCAAACAAAAGAAAGAAAATAACAAAGATAGGAGCTGAAATCCATGAAATAAAAAACAGAACACTGAGAGAGGTCTATAAAGCAAGATCTGAGTTGGAAAAGAGCAACAATAGTATTGGTAAACTTCAAGCCAAACAATCAGAAAAAAAGAGGAGAAAACATAAATTACCAATATCAAAATGAGCAGAGAGCACATTCCTATAGACACTGCAGATATTAAAGATACAACGAGAACGTCATAAACATTTTTATGCCAATATATTTGACGACTTCATGAAATAAACTCATGAATGATATAGTTTATGCAGTTTGCTTAAGAAGAAAGTGATAAATTGCCCATGTATCTATGAGAGCTATTATATTCATAGTTAAAATATTTCTAATTGAAAACAAAACAAAGTAAATCCTTGGGCCCAGATGTATTTACTAGTAACTTACAGCAAACATTTAAGGAAGAAATAAATCCACCTCTACACAAATTATTTCAGAAAACAATGGAAGAACACGTCCCAATTCATTGATTTGCTATGGCTGCTACAACAAATTTTCACATACTAAATGGATTAAAGCAAGTAGAAATGTATTTTCTTATAGTTGTGGGGGGCCAGTCATTTGAAATCAGGTGTTGGCTAATTCATACTTCCTCCACAGGCTTTTGGGGAAATTATCCTTCTTGCCTCTTCCAGCTTCTGGTGGCTCCATGTGTTCCTGACGTGTGGCTGCCTAGCTCCAATCTACCTCTACATATGGAATTCACATGCCCTTCAATTCTGCACACCTGCTCCCTCTGTGTTTAAAGACACTCTCCACTGGGTTTATAACATAACTTGATAATCCAGGATGATATCCTCATCTTGAGATCCTTAGCTTACTTGTATCTTCAATGACTCTTTCTATGAATTAGGTAACATTCTCAGGTTCCAGGGATTAGGAGGTGCAAATATCATTTTGGGGGACTTCATTTCAGTTTACTATGATCTGCACTTTGGCTTTCCCAAATTCACATCTCTCCCACTTAAAAATACTTTCATCCCATCCCCTAAACTCCAGAAATCAAACATCCCACATTTTCAATGCAGTATAGCATCAACTCTAAGTCCAAAATCATATCTAAAACTCAAAACACCAAAGTTCCACATACCACCATCTGGATCAGCTGTGCATGACATTTAGGTAGAATTTGTCCTAGGGAAAAAGAAATTCTTCTTCATCTGTAGGTATATGAAACTGGAAAATAGGTTATCTGCTCCCATACAAGTTCAAACCCAGCAGAGAAAATTCCATAGGTTTCACAGCATGTGACTTGTTAGTATACCCTCAAGGCCCAAAGCTCTGCCCTCAGAATCATGACTCCTTCTTCTTAAAGGGAAAATATTTTTGGCTAAGTGGCTCCATTTCCTATATGTAGAATTTTGGAAGTTTACAATCAGTACCCATGGAAGCAGCAGTCAAGAAATCAAAAGATGCATTGCTTTGGGAAAAGCTGTGGCAAAAAATCTCTTTAAAGTATTGAAAAGTAAAGATGGCACATTGAAGATGAAGGTGTGCTTGACTCATGCCATAGTATTTTCAGTCACATCATGTGGTTGTGAAAGCTGGACATTGAACAAGGGAGACAGGAGAAGAATTGATGCTTTTGAATTATGGTGCTGGAGACAATTATTGAATATATCACGGACTGCCAAAAGAACCAACAGATCTGTCCTAGAAGAAGTGCAACCAGAGTGCTCCTTGGAGGCAAGGATGTCTAGACTGCATCTTATGTATTTTGGACATGTAGTCAGGAGGCGGGGGCTGGGATTTAGCTCAGTTGGTAGAGAGGTACACTGCAGTCTCTGAGGTCCTGAGTTCAATTCCGCAAAATGGGAGAAGGATGTGGCAATCCATTCCCGAGGCAATCCCGAAACAATCAGCCATTGAAAACCCTATGAGAGTCACTATGAGTCAGATACCGACTCGACGGCACTTAACAACAACAACAGTCAGGAGGGACCAATCCCTGGAGAAAGACATCATATTTGGGAGAGTGGCAGGTCAATGAAAAAAAGGAAAACTCTCCACCAGATGGATTGACACAATGTCTGCAGCAATGGGCTTAAACATAAATAAGATCGTGTGCCTGGAACAGAATTGAGGAGTGTTTCATTCTGCTGTACACAGGGTCGCTTTGAGTCGGACTCAACTCGATGGCACACAACAACAACAACAATTTTACATCACTTTGTTCTGTCTCTGCTTCTGTCAGTTCAAATTGACAGTGTTTCTGTGGAGATATCATTCTCAAAATCCATGTGGATTTCCTTTATATTTTTTGAGCATTCCCATCATTAGACAAGAGGATCTTCCACAGAGATGAGAGGGTCCTCCGCAGATGCTTCATGGATAATTCCACCATAAGTCCTAGTTTCTACTGAGGTGGTTGAGTGAATCAGTTGGCACAGCCCTAATCTACTCAGTACAGCCACACTCTTCAGCCTTTTCTCCAGAGCATATTCCCCACTGTTTATTTCTCTCCAAAATTCATACATTGACTTCTTGAACCCCAATGTAATAGCATTTGGACAGGGGGCCTTTGAGTAGTGATTAGGGAAATGTGTGAAACTCTTATTAGTGTCTTTGCAATATAGAATAAGGATTTTTCAAATCAAATGTTGATTGCTTTTTGCTTAACAACTTTTTCCTCAAGTTTACCTCTTGGCTTCCACATTTTGCTACAACTACAAGAAAAAACCAGGCTGCACTGTCAACATACTAGTTGAAAATATTCTCCGCTAAATATCTAAGATCATTGCGTATAATTCCTGCTTACTGCACAACGAGAGGACACAGTTCAGTTCAGCTTTATGTTACAATGGAGCAAAGATGATATTCCCTCCAGTTTCCAATGGCATGCTCCTCATTTCTTTTTCCAGAAGTGCCTTTCAGAACCATATTTCTGCCAGCATTCTGTTTACAATGATACTTAGCCTCAAAAAACAAGGGAAGCCTTCTTGCCATGTTCCCTTCTGAGCCCTCACTAGTGGTCTGTAACATCTATGCTGTTGTTATTAGGTGCCATTGAGTTGGTTCCAACTCATAGTGACCCTGTGTACAACAGAAGGAAACACTCCTTGACACTGTGCCGTGTCTGGCATTCATAGGGTTTTCAATTGCTGATTGTTTCAGGATTGTATCAGGAGTGGGCTGTCAGGTCCTTTTCCCATTTTTTCAGTGCTGGGGATCAAACCCATGGCCTCAGAGCATGCAGAGCAGCATCTACCAACTGAGCTAATGCCCATTGCCTAACATCCATACTTCTACTAAAAGTCTTTGGAAAGCAATCTATACTTTTTCTATCATGCTTCTTAAAATTCTTCCCTACTGTGTCCATTATGTAAAACCAAAACCACTTGTACAATTTTAGATATTTGTTACAGCAGCCCCTCACTTTCCATTATAAGAATTTGTGTTTTGGCTTGTAGGGTTTTTGAAACCATACAGTCTTTTGTCATTTTATTCTGTTTCTATCTCTTTGAATATTGAAAATTACAAAGCATTAATAACAACCATCTAATAAATGAAAAAACCCAATGTTGTTATGATGCATATTCTCTCCAAATTGATCCATAGATTCAATATGATTCCTCTCAGAATGTCAAAAGATTTTCTTGGGGTGTGTGGATGAGGGGTAAGAAATCAACATGCTAATTCTAATATATTTCTCTATATAGAAAGGCAAACAACTTTTAAAGAGAAAATCAAAGATGGAGGCATTTTATTCTGTGACTTATAGATACTTTGAATCTATGAAAATTAAGGTAGTGTGGTATTGGCATAAGTCTAAATACATAGATCAATAGAACAAAATCTACTGCCCAGAAATAGACTGTTTCATACCCATTCTGTTGTTTCCTTGGGAAATGTATCAGGATCATTGAATGGATAATTGATAATCTACTCAATTAATGATGTTGTAGTAATTGAATACACATATGCAAAAATTGTTTTTAAATCAACCTGATTTACACTTCACACTTTAAATAAAAAACTAACTCCAAATAGATCATAGACCTAAATAGAATGGCTGACACTAGGATACTTCTAGAAGACAATGTAAAGAAAATACACTTTTGACTTTGTATTGAGAAAAGATCATTTGGCTAGGACACAAGAAGCATGAAACATAAGAGGAAACATTGATAAATGGTAAGTGAAAAACTTTTGCTATTTAAGACACACTAAAAGAAAATAGGGCTGGGATTTAGCTCAGTTGGTAGAGCGCTGCACTGCAGTCTCTGAGGTCCTGAGTTCGATTCCCAGCACTGCAAAAATGGGAGAAGGACCTGGCAATCCACTCCCAAGGCAATCCCGAAACAGCCAGCCATTGAAAACCCTATGAGGGTCGCTATGAGTCGGATACCGACTCGACGGCACCTAACAACAACAACAACAAAAGAAAATAAAAAAGGCAGCTATAGACTGGGTGACAATAATTGTGTAACATGTATCTGATGGTAGACTTGGATCCAGAATATGAAAAGGACTTCTGCCACTCCACAATAAGAAAAAGAAGTCAATTTAAAAAGTGGGAAAAATATTCAAATAGGCACTTCATTGAAGAAGAAATATGAATGTCAATAAACACAAGAGCAAATGTTCACTGTTACTAGTCATTAGAGGAGTGCAAACCAAAACCACCATGGAATGCCAATACGTACCTCTTAGAATGACTTATATTAAAGAGACTAAACCTACCACGTGTTGGAGAAACTGAGCAATTGAAACTCTCTCATACATTGCTCGTAGTAATTAAAAATGATACAGCCAGTTTGAAAATGGTTTGGCTGTTCCTTTTAAAGTTAAACATGAAGAGGAAGACTCAACAACCCTGTTTTTAGAGATTTACCTCCAAAGAAATAAAAACACATCTCCACACAAAGATTATTCCTCAAGTGATTATAGCACCTCTATTTATAATAGCTCCTGCACCTGTAGCACTGTGGCATCAGATCCTGTTAGATCTCGGAAGCTAAGCAGGGTGGGGCCTGGTTAGTATTTGGATGGGAGATCGCCTAGGAACACAAACTACTGTAGGTTTGGGAGATGGACCTGGCAACCCACTCCCAAAAGACAATTCAACATTGAAAACCCTATGAATAGCAGCCCCCACACGTCTGTCAGTGTGCCGCACTGTGAGGGCTTGTGTGTTGCCATGAGGCTGAAAGCTGTGCCACTGGTATAGATATACCTCAGATATGAGCAAGGTTACCCATAGTGGACAGCTTTCAGTTGAACTTCCAGACTAAGACAGACTAGGGAGGAGGCACCAGCGAACGACTCCCAAAACAACTAGCCATTGAAAACCCTATGGATAGCAAAGAAACATTGTCAGATGTAGTGTCAGAAAATGAGCCCCCCAGGTTGGAAGGCACTCAAAAGACTACTGGGAAAGAGTTGTCTCCTCAAAGTAGAGTCTACCGCAATGACGGAAATGGAGCAAAGCCCCAGGGACTTCCATTTGCTGATGTGGCATGACTCAAAATGAGGAGAAACAACTGCAAACATCCATTAATAATTGGAACATGGAATGTACGCAGTATGAATCTAGGAAAATTAGAAATTGTTAAAAGAGAAATGGAGCACATAAACATTGACATTCAAGGCATCAGCGAGCTAAAATGGACCGGCATAGGCCATTTTGAGTCAGACAATCATGTGGTCTACTATGCTGGGAATGATAAACTAAAGAGAAATGGGGTTGCATTCATCATCAAAAAAGACCTTTCAAGATCTGTCATGAAATACAATGTTGCCAGTGATAGTATAATATCCATATGCCTACAAGGAAGGCCAGTTAATATGACTATTATTCAAATTTATGCACCCACCACTAAGGCCACAAATGAAGAAAGGAAGACTTCTATCAGCTTCTGCAACCTGAAATCAAGACATACTGATAATCACTGGTGACTGGAATGCAAAGGTTGGAAACAAAGAAGGCTCAGTGGTTGCAAAATATGGTCTTGGTGACAGAAACAAAGCTGGAGATTGCATGATAGAATTTTGTCAGACCAATAACCTTTTCATTACAAATACATTTTTTCAGCATCATAAACGGAGACTATACACATGGACTTCACCAGATGGAACAAACAAGAATCAAATTGACTACATATGTGGAAAGAGACGATGGAAAAGCTCTGTACAAAATGTCAAAACAAGACTAGGTGCTGACTGTGGATCAGACCAGCAACTTCTCATATGCAAGTTCAAACTGAATCTGAAGAAAATTAGAACAAGTATACAAGAGCCACGGTATGACCTTAAGTATATCCCACTTGAGTTCGGAGACTACCTTAAAAATAGGTTTAATGCATTAGACACAAATGATAGGAGACCAGAAGAGTTGTGGCATGACATAAAAGATATCATTCAAGAAGGAAGCAAAAAGTTCTTAAAAAGACAAGAAAAAAAGAAAAGACCAAATTACATGTCAAAAGAGACACTGGACCTTGCCCTTGAATGTCGAGCAGCTAAAGCAAAAGGAAGACATGATG
>VMDO01035990.1:0-15558 GCA_007922755.1 Pedetes capensis
AATCTAATATTTGTGTATAGGAATTTTATACTTATTTCTTTTGTATGATATAAAATTGTACATTTTGGGGGTTCTGTGTATGTTGTGATTTATATATACATTCTCTATTGTTCAAATCAGGGCAAACATACCTATCTCCTCAAATACTGATCATGTTTTTATTGTGAAAGTTTCAAAATAACTTCTTATATAATTTTTTTCTAAATCTAGTACATTATCCTAATCTGTAGTCACTCTATTGCTCAATAGCATACTGGAAATCTTTTTTCCTTTCTAACTATAATTTTTTACCCATTGATCATCTTTCCTCTTCTCTTCCTCTCTAATCTCTCCAGCCACTTGGTAATCATCACTCTGTTTATAACCTCTATGAATTCAACATTTTGAAGTTCTTGAAATGAGTGAGACCATGCTGTACTTGTCTTTCTTTGCCTGACAAATTTCAACTTAACATTATAACCAGCTATGTTTAATTTGTGTTGCTACAAGTGACTGGGTATTATCCTTTTTCTATGGCCGAAGAGTCTTGCGTTGTGTATATGTGTCACATCTTTATTCATCATTTGATGAGCACTTAAGTTGTTTCCATCTCTGACTATTGTGAAGAAAACTAATAAACATGGGAGTGCAGAAGTGTCTTTGACATATTGATTTTATTTCCTTTGGATGTATACCCAGGAGTTGGATTGCTGGATCATATAATGCTTCTGAATAGATAAATGACAGACACAGAGAGTGCAAAGAAGTACAAACATTTTAAGTATTAAAATGATAATACTCAATATATACTGATAACAAAGATGAATGCAAGTCACTTTTGACTGTTGCAATTATAAGAGGTATCTAAAGTGGGTTTCACAGTGTTAGACATTTGTTTATGATTGCAGCTTTTGTCAAAGAAGAGGTGTTACCTAATATGTCTGGTTTTACAGTTTCTAATTCTGGAAATGACTTGAAAATTTCTCCCTTAAAGCTACCAAAAAGATTTTTTGCTTTATGTCATGGAGCAGGTACCTGAATTAGTAGAAGTATTAAAGCCTTGTTAGGTAAAAACTTAAATTTAATTTTACCTTTCTATTTAAATTTCATAAGTGGTATAGATTATTAAATGTAAATGTTTAATAACTATATGTTGTTGAAATGTTAATAATATCTTGCATGAATATTTGAGGTATAAGGAATGGAATGTAATTAAATTTTTGATTCAAATATTGATAGAATTGAGACAATTTATAATACCAGAAATTTAATAAATATATTTAAAATGTTACCTTTGTTAATGCCTGGAATTAAAAAGAAATGAACAATTATTTGAATCTGAATGCTAAACTAAGTTTTATTGCTTATATGCATCCATTGGGAGTGTGCAATAGTACACATTGGGGTTAGGCTAATCAGCAATGCTTCAGGAAAACAGCTCAAGTACTGACTAAGGAGATGATATGAACATAACCATAGCAATTAAAGAAACTAAACAAATAAAGAAGATATAAGAAAATGTTTAATACACTAATAGTTACAGTCATAAAACAGCATAATGTGAGTTATTTCAAATGTATATGTTATACAATCATTTTGTACCATGATCAATCAATTTAAAGTGAGAGAAAAACTGTTGAAAATTGGAAAGGGAATACTTTGAATGTCAATAAAACTTGCACATAAACTTGCAGAAGAGTTCATCTTATCTTGCCAAATTGCAAGGTTAGAAGCAAACATTCTTATGTCTGATGCCAGTGAAGTGGAGTCTTCATGAGCATCATCCGTTGATCAGCTTTTTAATGTGATAACTTTCCTATTTGTAGTATATTACTTTAGGACAGTCTCACATGGAGTTAAAAAATGTACACTAGATACAATGGAAAGCTAACTAGCAAATTAGTGATCTTAGGACAAAGACAAATTTATGTACTTCATGTATTAAACAAAGCAATTATTCAAATAATTGTGTCATGTTTTCCCTGTGGAACTGGGGAGTTGAACCCAGGGTGTCACACATGGTTTCTGCAAGTATTGAACCACTGAGCCATACCCTAGACCATTTTTTAGTTTGTCTTTTTGAGATGCAGCCTCAGAAAATTATGCAGGCTAACTGTGACCTCAAACTTGCAATTCTCCTGCCTCCACCTCCTGAGCCGCTGGGATTACAGGTTTGTGCCACTGTGCCCAGTTTAGAATTAGGCATTATATTCAGTATTTTGGATGCTCATCCAGTTTTTGAAACATGAAATTTACATAAGACAAAATTTTTTTGAACTTAAAGTCAGTATTATGTGTTTACAATTGTTATATGTTTAGAAATATAATGCAAGTCTAATTTCAGTATTTCTTATTTATGCTAGTTTCATGAAGAAAATTCACCAGTATCTGCTTAATATATAATAGAATATGAGAGAGGATGATAATTCTATAGGAAATATAAGAATCCTTGTTAAAACTGTTTTCACTGTCACACTTTAAAATGATTAACTAGGCGTGAATGAGCCTCTGAACTTATACTATAATGACAAAAACCCCATAGGTAACTTCTTTTGGCTTTACCAGTTCATTGCAATTGTTAACATATATGTTTATACTGAATGTGACCATTGTATTTTAGACACAGGTGAATAACTTCCCCATTCTGTGAGCTTAATTTGTCTCATGATTCATACTGGCAGATATTCAAAATTGAGATGTGCAAAAGTTTTCTATAATAGGCTGTAGATTAATAGGGAGAAAATGGCTCATCTTAAACATTCATATACTAGTACAAAGGAGATAAATCTGATCAAGTTTAAGAATATACTTCTGAGAATATGTAATGTGACCTTACCTACAAAGAAATTATAAGAGCTTAATTTACAGAAAAAAAAATGAGTGAGTCAATTTGGTACAGAAACTATCAGACAATTATGAAAGATAAAAGGGCTGTAAGATAGCCTGATGGATTTGGAAATGGATGTTCTTCCACTTGTAATAGATAAAAAGTCAACAGAAGAAAATTAACAGGAAAAGTTGTTGCAAATGACAGGTGAGCAATATTAGCATATATGCTAATAAATAGTTTTTTTGTTTGTTTGTTTTGTTTTGTTTTGTTTTGTTTTTTGAGACAGGATTTCAATGTGCAGCCCAGGTTGCCCTGGAACTCACAATGCCTTGTAACTCATATGGATGCTCTTTCTTCAGCATCCTTCCCAAGTGCTGGCACTATGGGCAGGTGCCACCAGAGTTGGCATTTTTGTTTTGTTTTATTTTTAAGCATGCTGAAATGATGGCGAGACATTGAAGAATATTGGAAGTATGTACAGGACCCAATTATCATATGGTACAGATTGAAACTACTAGAATAATCTGGATATGTCATATTTTCTTCTAAATAAGGTAATGATACAAAACCAAAAATAAGTTTAATTAAGATTCCAGAGAAAGAACAGTGCTACCTATGTTATTTGAAGTCATCAGTCATCCCCGCAAACCACTTTCTGGGGATAATAAGTATGAGAAAGTTCCTGGAAATAATTATTTGTGCAACCCCTCTAAAGGACACTTTTTCAATAAAATAGAAGGAAAAGTTTCTCAAAAGTGGAAGCACATGGACACAATTTACATGGACAGAAATCATTTTAGAAATAAAGAGCTATAAAGAAACCTTCATATGATGGTAGAAACATAAGCAAAGGCAAGAGCTAAAAAAGTACACATTACATTGACATAAAGAATATTGAAATGTTTTAAGACATTCCTTTTGTAAAACGAGTGAAATATAAACAATAGATAAACAAGAGTGTACTAAATGGATTCACCTATAACTTTTGAAATATAATAAAAAAAATTCACCTCACCATCACCTCTCAGTATGTTAAGAAAATGCCATAAGGTAGTAGTTAAATCTGACACATAGCAACCCTATGTACAGCAGAACAAAACAATCCCCCATTCCAGGCCAGGCACATGATCGTAGAAAGCCTGAAATAAGAGAAAAAAATTTTCTCCAAGTTCTGGGATTGGCAAGTCCAAGTTTAAGGCATTAGTAGATTTGAGTCTGGAGTGGTCTGACTTTCTCATCGATCATGGCTTCTGGCTGTCTTGACATGGTGGAACACACACAATCTAGTTTTCTCAGGCTACTTTTATAAGGGTACTAATCCTATTCATCCTCTTTCTGCTTCCTGGTTGCCATGAAATGAGCTGGTTTGTTCTGTCACATCCTTCTTCCATGATGGTCTCTCTCACC
This sequence comes from Pedetes capensis, assembly GCA_007922755.1. Classification (NCBI taxonomy): domain Eukaryota; kingdom Metazoa; phylum Chordata; class Mammalia; order Rodentia; family Pedetidae; genus Pedetes; species Pedetes capensis. The sequence goes on from VMDO01035990.1 coordinate 4,217, forward strand.
ATGTCCCAGAAACAATGGAATCAGCCAACCATGGACTGAAGACTCTGAAACTGTGAGCCAAAATCAATCTTTTCTTCTTTTAAGTTATTTCTTTCATGGATTTGTTCTAATGACAAAAATGTAGCTTACACACATATTCTGTGATTTCATTTACATAAATCTCAAAATGTCTAAATTCTAGAAATGTAAAAGAGATTAACTGTTGACAAGGATTAAGGGGAGCAGGAAAAGGAGATGTAGGACAGAGGTGAGTATGATTGTAGATAGGCAATATGGAAGATCCTCATGGTGATATAAATATTCTATAACTGGACTGTCATGGTAGAAATAGGACAACAAATAAGACCGGGGAAATCTGAATGACATCAATGGATTTTAACAATGTCAATATCCTGGCTATTACATTGCTGTTTGGTTTAAAAAAAATCCCACCATCAATGGAAATTAATTAGAAAAGGTACATAGAATTTCTCTGTATTATTCCTTAAAGCTGTATATGAATCTATTGTTGTTGTTGTTGTTAGGTGCCATCAAGTCGGTATCCAACTCATAGCGACCCTCATAGGGTTTTCAATGGCTGACAGTTTCAGGATTTCCTTGGGAGTGGATTGCCAGGTCCTTCTCCCATTTTTGTGGTGCTGGGAATTGAACTTGGGACCTCAGAGACTGCAGCGCAGCGCTCTACCAACTGAGCTAAATCCCAGCCCCTGTATGAATCTATAACCATCTCAAAATAAAAGTGAAAATATGCGTGTATGTATATGTGCATATATATGATCCAAAAATATAGTGAATTATTATAGTAACAGACACTTGGCATTAATCTCCCCAAAGATATTCCCCTTGGATTTGAATACACTTAGCACATCATTCTTGCCATTTTCTGCAGCAGTTCTGGAAATCCTCTTTCACGCGTGTCTTTAGTTGTGCTGTTACAGCTGCCTTGATGTTCTGAATTAATTCAAAATGTTCACCTTTCAGAGTCATTTTTACTTTGGGGAAGACTTAGAAGTGGCAGGGAGCCAAATCAAGTGAATAAGGTGAATGAAGACACATTGTAATAATTGTTATTGACAGAAATTGCCATACTAGAAGCCTGGTATGTCATGTAGTGTTGTCAGGATGGAGGATGAAACTAAAGATACTCATGAAAGAAGACTTCCAAGACTGCTTCAGAAAGCAGCAAAAATGATGGGAAAAGTGTGTTTAAAGCCTGGGGGAGTATTTTGAAGGGAATTCATGGTAATGTGTCTTTTACTCTATTAAATTTTTATTGTAATTTAAACATTCACCATATATTTTTTAAATCACAGCTCATACACCTAAAACGTTGGCTCACAGTTTCTATAGATCAGATGTTTAGTGCTTGACTAGGGTATCACAAAACCAAAATCGAGATATCAAACAGGTCATACTCTTACCTTGAAACTAAAGAACATGGTTCCATATTGATTCAAATTTTTGGCACAGTTCAGTTCCCTGTAATTAGGAGACTCAAGTCCCCATTTTCTTTCCTCCTAGTTGTTGAAAGCAGACTGCTCTTAGCCTCCATATAGTGTTCTAAGGGCCTAGGCTGATAATCCCTCCACCAGAAAGCCACCAATGATGTGTCCCATAGATACATTGTGTAGGGACCTTCCTGTTATCTGTTATACCACCAGATGAAGAAAGTACTCTGGTTTTAAAGGGCCTGAAGGGTTAGGCCTATCTAGGTAATCACAGCTGTGGCACATGCTGGTAATCAACATGTTGAAGAGGATGAAGCAGGAGGATCTTAAGTTTGAGGCCAGCCTAGGCTACACCTTTACCTGCAATTGTGCCACTGTGAAGCCGGATCCCATCAGACCTGGGAAGCTAAGCATGGTTGGGCCTATTTAGTACATGGATGAGAGACTGCTTGGGAACACTAGGTGCTGTAAGCTTGGTAGAAGGACCTGGAAATCCACTCCCAAAAAACAATCTGCCATTTAAAACATTATGAATAGCAGAAAAACACTGACAATAGTGTTTCACCTCTTGTATATAGGGTCACTATGATTTGGATACAGACTCAATGGCACCTAACAACAACAACAACCACAACAACTACAACAACAACAACAACAACAGAGTCCTATTCATGAAGGTGGCATCTTCATGACTTAATCACCTCACAAAGACCTCATTAAGATGGGCATTTCTTTTCAGGTGCAGAGTGTTGGGTTCCAGGGTCCATGAACAGGAAGAAATGTGCAGATTGCAAAAGCAAGCAAAAGCAAAGGAGATTATATTAAAAAGAGAGACAAAAGCCTTCACCAAGAGAGAAGGGGTGCCAATCCTAACAGGAATATGTCTCCCAAGACCTTTTATGGTAAATTCTTAAAGGGAGGATTTGGAGGTCAATTTTATTGTTCCTATCTATATCTTAATCATCAGGTGTGGTGACAAATCCATCTGGCTATGAGGTCACTATTTACTTCCTTTGAAGCATAGGTAGTCTCATCAAAACTCAGTGACACAATGATTACCCTGTTCCATTTCCCTAATCCTACTTGAAATTTTCTAACTCCACTCACCATTGCCTGATACCATCACCCTAATAATTTTGTTTCCATTGATGAATTTTAGGAGGACACTAAGATTGAGAACATAGGATTGTCTAGATTTATGTTATCGTTATAGAGCTAGAAAATCAAAAGCATGGTTGAATAAGTGAATGTATCAAATTTAAATAACTGATAAACATTTTAATCAAGTCTAGATATTTCTGAATATCTACAGTAATATCATTGATGTTAGGCTACCAAGCTTAAATTTTAAGATGTAATGGAAAACAAATTAAAATTGTAGAAAACCAATATATGTTTGTTATAGTTATTGTTCAATATTGTAGCCATAAACAGATTGAGAAGGTACATGGCATTATTTTTAAGAAAGTTATCTTACAAAAAAACAAGATTCGGTATATGTTAGAATAATTTCAGTAAACCTTTATATGAAACTGGACTTGACCAGGACCTATTAAAGTAGAAATAGATGGAAGCTGGTAACAGTTTAAATTATGTACAAGATTATTTTATGAAATTTGCAGAAATCAATTGCCTAAAAATGTCCTCAATATTTATTTTCCAAATCTCTTCATAATTGACAGATAACCTAAAATAATTTTAAGTTGCTAGCAACTCGATCTATAATTTACAGTAAATATTTTGAAAAAATGAAGTCTAGTAGTATATTCCTTCTATACATTGCAATCTCCATTGAAATGGATTTCAGTGAGAGTAATTGAAACTATGCAAGGATAAAGTCAAATCTGGAAATAATCTAGAATTTATGTAAGTTCTACACATTTTTTGAGAAAGATTTTTTTAAAGACTTCTATGATATACAGAGATGTATTATTATGACTTAATTTTGTATCTAATTTGATTTATAAAAAAGAACCACAAAGATAATTTGTATTTAATTGTTTCACAGGCCATACTGCATCCAAATGAGCAAAATCTATGCATGAGTGATGGTTTAGACTTTAGACAATAGGGTTTTCACACTCACTAATGAATGCAAATTTTATTAAAGTATTTTTAACATACAAACAATATGTGAGGCTGGGAATACTTTAAACATATACATGATATAGAATGCTGGAATCAGTCAAATTTATCTTTATACATTTGGGACCTGGAAAACACAAAAATATTCAAAACACAATTTAGTTTAGGGGAGAGTTTGTTTTGAAAACAGACTTTGGCAAAGTTAAAATGTTAATTCTTTCTTCTTCTTGTCAGATGCAGTAAGGTTGGGTCTGATTCATAGTGACCCTTGTAGTGTTTTCAGTGGCTAATTGTTTTGCGATTGTTTTGGGAGTAGGTTGTCATGCCGTTCTCCATTAATACTTTCTTAGAAGTATGGAATAACTGAGGAAATATATAACTGGGACAGGAAATCAGTATATTTTATAGAACTGGGGATATCTTTACAAGTAATCACAGTTGGGTAATCATGCCTTCATCATGGAGAGGTCCTCATATAAACTATAGAAAAAAATGTCTCTGAACTGGCAATTGAGTAGAGGATTGATGGTTAATTAGTTGAGGCTGTGTTCCCACCTCAGTTCCTCCTTGGAAAATGAATTTTATTAACCAATCCCAAAATGGCAATTACTGTGAAAAGCAGAGCCCCATGAGCCCATTCAAATTGCATTTATGCCTATTATATCTACCTCATTCTTTATCATACATGAATGATGAAACAGGTAATGGATTTGTAAATGTTTTCTATATAGGATAGATAATAGTTTATACGTTGTGATTCATAACTGATCCCACAAAGAGATCAGAGATAAAAGCAAAGCATTATTTTTCAAATTAAACTGTATTTGAAATGCATGACAATTGTAGACTGTATATGGCTTATGGATTTTAGTTTGCTAAATCCTATAACAGAGGACATATGAAAGTATTCCTCTCCTCTGTAGGATGACAAGATAGTCACTATTATTGGTAGACAAGGCAAGCACCATGATAGCTAAGGCCTTAAAACCATCAGCAACTATAACTATGCCAAAGTCCTAAAAAAATAAAAGGGCTGTATCATGGTCAATGGGGTTGGGGATTAACTCAGTTGGTAGAGTGCGTCTCTGCACTCTCTGAGGCCCTGGGTTTCATCCTCAGCACTGCAAAAATGGGAGAAGGACCTGGCAACCCACTCCCAAAACAATTCCCAAACAATCTACCATTGAAAACCCTATGAATATCAGCGAAGCACTGACATAGTGTTGGGGGTGGCACAGTGTCCAAAAATGTTTTGTTCTCTTGTACATGGGATTACTATGAGTTGGAGCCAACTTGACAGCACCTAACAACAACAACGACATTGTCAATATAATGTATTAAAAGATCTCATCAGTTTTAAAATACAAAATAATATAGATTGTATATTTAAAACAAGACAGTAAATGCAAAATGATATATGTCTTAAAGGGTGAGAAAAGGGGAACTTGAATGAACTGAAATGACTGAAATCAATTGCAAAATGCAAAGTGGAAATCCACATGTAAAACCATTAAGAGTAAGAAATTTGAAGCTCTCTTAAAATTCTTGACATGGTCTGAAAATACTGAAGAATTTTAAAACAATAAAGTCAATTGAAATTAAGAGAAGAAAATGACTATCAAAAAGGACTAGGACATGTGTGAAATAAAAATAACTGGTTTCCAGTATGAAATAACAAATATTCTTGAATAACAATAAAAATAGTAAATTATATGAGAAAACTATAAAACATACATTAAATGATATGTTTCTACAGCTAACAAAATTTCTGATATTTCAAATCTAAGCAAATCAAAATGTTTCATGAAAAATTAAGGGAATCATCCATACACAGTGATACTTTGAACTAACCAGTGTTGAAAATTTTTCTTAAGCAAAGGGTTTGACAATAAATTGAGTGCAATTTTTGGTTGTAAGAGTTTTATATTTCTTCATACACAAAATTAAATACAAAGAAATAGATCACAGTTTTCTATGATGATAATATTTGTGCTAATTACTATAAGGAGTGGACCTAAATTAAATGGCTAAGCTCATTTTGAAAATTATTCAATGATTTAAACCTTTTCATTCAAGCATCCCTATCTTCTCCAAAATATATGCCTCTAGAGAACATCAGGGAGGTATAGGTTGCAGAGGAAGCACACTCAGTTCTTAGCAGCCTTGGCCTTGGAAAGATTCCTGCAGTTTCTATTAACATTTTCATAGAAAAACTTCCCACTGTTGGCCACACCTAAATATGAATCTCCCTAAAGTGTTTGTTGGCTTGTCATGCAGTGCAGACTTGTGTGTTTCTATGATGCTGAAAACTATGTCACCAATGTTTCAGAAACCAGTAGGGTCACCCATGGTGGACAGGTTTCAGCTGAGCTTCCAGACTAAGACAGAATATGGAGAAGGGCCGGGCAACCCACTCCTGAAACAATTAGCTATTGAAAACCCTATTAATAGCTGAGATACATTGTCTCCTGGGCCCTCCTTTTGCTGATGTGCCCACATCTCAAAATAAGATATATAGGAGCTGCAATAATGGTCTCAAACATAAAAAGATCATGTGCATGAAATAATGTTGGGTAGTGTTTTGTTCTGTTATATGTACAGTCACTATGAGTTGGATCTGACACAAAGGCACCTAACAGGGACACACACACAGTTGCACACACACACACACACACACACACACACACACACACACACATACACGCATGCATGGGCGCAAAGAAAAAGTCAATAAATTCATAGAATTTATTGTCCAAAAGCCATATGATGAAAACATCTTGTGAAGTCAAAATGGATGCACATATTGAGTAAAATATGAATGTGATGAAAATTATCTTATAAAATGTAGCTCACTGTAACATTTCTATTTGGAAATCTATGCATAATAAAATTGTGAGAAAAATACAGTAATAATTTATAAGATATTGTTAAATTAACTAATTGGGTTTGAACGAAAAGAGAATGTCAAAGTAGGATCTAAATTGATTTCTCAAAATGTTAGTAAAATGTTATAATTTTTGTTTTTTTAAACAAATGAATCAGGATGTGGAAGAAAGGGGATTATGAGTCAGAGGCCAGAAGCAGCCAGCACAATTTAGACATAATCTGTCTGAAAATAACACAATAAAGAAGGGTCTGGCAGAGCAGCTTGGTGGTTGCCTAGCATGAACCATGTCCCTGGGTTCAATGCCCAGTACTTCCCCCCAAAAAAGCATTAAGAGCCTAAGGTTAAAAAAAAAGTATTATTACCATGTAAAAATTAAAAGAAAAATGACTAGTGAATTAAAACAAATAATAAAAAACTATAGAAAATCAAAATTCATGGTAAAAATAAGTACCACAAATAATGTCAAACTTAGGAATCATGTCAATAATATGTATTTAAAAATTTATTCTTAATAAGTATGTATTCATTACCTGATCTGTCAATCTAACTTCATTCTTGTTCTTGTTTTGCTTTGCAGATAACTAACCCTTAAAATATGTAAGTTAAATTTGGGGTCATTACTACCAATAAGATAAGTCTAGATGAAGTTTTTTGATATTACCTTCTTAGCTATATTGTAGTAAAATTCTACTTCAAAATCTCAGTAGGAAGTATATTTTACTGTCTGTTTTTATCAGACTAAAGGTTTTGGGGAGCTATCTATGGGGGCATTAATCCCTAACTGTACACACATTCAAAGGTTGACTTCAGAACTAAATTGCCCTTATTGCAAACTTCATGTCTGTCCTTGGAAACAGATTTCCTGCCTCAACATTCATTTCACAGATATTTATAAGCTTTATAGTCTGTGTTTTTTTTACATTATTATAATTTATTTAAAACATTTGCTCACTGAGATGAACTGACACTGGTACACTGTTATTTTCTACAATGATTCTTTGTTTTCTGTAGCCTAAATAAAAACATAAATATTTTTAAATTATTTCACCTATATAACAAAAATTTTCTATCAAAGCTTGAAAAAAAACTGACTTAGCTTTTGCAGAACTAGGTATTATCCAGTATATCTACGTAAAAAGTGATAAATAAGAGATCTGTGAGCCCAGGAAAAGCTATGATGCAAAATATGCAAAATAATTGGCAAGATCCAGCTGAGACAATTCTCTGCTAAGATACAAAAAAGGGGACAGAAATTAGACTGCATTTTCCTGTGATGCTGTTAAATACAATGGAATGACAAGGATTCTTTATTCTAGTAATTCAGATAAAGAACTTGTTTTATTAATTATTTTTTGGCCTTAGCATAGAAACTACCAAGTACAGTATGGTTAAACTATTATAGAGTAAATATATAGTTTCAGATCACATATTTAAATGATTTGTTCTAAAGATTTTTAAATTATATTAGTGTAAATTCTATTTAGCCCTTTCCTCTTTGGAAACAATGTTTAACTTGAAAACACAATTACTTTGATTGCATACAAGTCCTCTTTAGTCCTTTTATAATTTCCATTTTGTGCCAATATCTTGACAATTTAACTTGAAGAACGTGTTTCATCCCTTTTCTTTCTCTCTCCCTTTTTCTTTCTTTTCTCTTTGTCATTGCTTCCCAATGGATAGTCTGTCCTTTCTCTTTCCTTTATCTGTGGAATTAAAAAGAAAAATCTGCTTAATAGTATTGCAGATAAAGACAGCACACCATAAAAAAAGAATAAAAGTGAGAAAAAAAGAATTTGAAATATCTAAGACACAGAAAATTATCAGGACCCCTACAACTTCAGCAAATCCAATTCCAGTCACTGCTACATAGCATACATTATCGTGAGTTTTCCCTAATTTTTTCTTATATGCTTGAAATTACCCAGTATGGTTTTTGTATGACTTTTAATGTCTTGGCATCAAAGTAAAATGATGTAACCACAAAAAAATGGTAGACATCAATTTGTCATTATACACACGTAATATAATAAGTTAAAATATAACAAATTAGGGTTTGCTTGCATTGAGTTTCACATTGCTTCAAAGCTTTGCATGCAAGATACTACAAATTAAAACATGTCTCTGTTTTGTGCAGTAAGTTGCATCCTAGGGTTTTTTACATTTATTTATTTAACTTAATTTAGATTCAGTAATGTAGTTAATTAAATACTGTATTTTGGTGCAATTATTATAAAAGCATAATATTTGATGTTGCTAATAATTAAATTTATTTGATATCTATTCTCATTTTCATTGCACACAGAAAACCATGTGAATGACAATTGCTAATAATTTCACTTCTATATATTCTAATAGTACTGTATTTTTTTTTAATTTTTAAATTGACCAAGATATTTACTACTCTATTCTATTTCTTACATTTTCACAGCATTGTGTATTTACATTTAGTTTTTGGCTTTAAATTGTGGCATGCTATTACATATTTCTAACCTGTGGGAAAGTTGTATAAGGTTAGATTTACTTATTTCTTGAAAGATTTCAGGTCTCTGTTATTAAACAATATAGCAAACTAATGTTAGGGTTTTTTATTATGGCAATATATTAAAATGTGAATTCAATTTATGAAATGGATGTAACACCACACACATTTTCTTTTACTCTTGATTCACTCATTTTTCAGTACTGGGGAGGTTGAACCCAGGGACTGACACATGCTGTGCAAGTGCTCTCCCACTGATTTGCATTTCTAACCCTAATCCAAATTTTTTCTTTTTAAAATTTTGAGGCACAGTCTCCCTAAATTGTGTAGGTTGTCTGGACTGGAACTTGAACTTGGGATCCTCTTGTCTCAGCCTCCCTAGTTGCTGGAATTATAGGTATGTTCCTAGTTAACCAATTCTTAATTCAGTCTTGGTAAACTTTCAGTTTCATTTTTTAAATCTTCTCTTTTGAGAATTTATTGTCCAAAAGCCATATGATGAAAAATTTAATAATTTTAGTATCTTTTAATTTTTCCAGGAAATATGATATGAGATGTGCATATGATAATGCATCATGTGCATATGACAATGACAATACAGCTATACCACCCTGCCAACCTCTCCCATCTGATCTTGGAAGCTAAGCAGGATTGGGCTTGGTTAGTCCTTAGACGGAAGGCCACCTCAGAACACCAGCTGCAGTAGACTTGCCAGAAGGACCTGACAGCCCACTCCTGATCAGCCATTGAAAATCCTATGGATAACAGAGAAGCACTGACATAGTTCTAGGCATTGCACAGTGTCAGGTAGTGTTTCATTGTGTTGTAAATACAGTCACTCTGAGTCAGCCTCAACAGGAGGTCACCTAACAACAACACTATTTTGGTTTTTCTTACCTGTATAATTTTATTGAGTTACTTTTTTTGGGGGGGTGAGAGTTCAGCTATACTCTTTATCCAACTTACTTTTTAATATATATCATTGGAAATATAAACATGCAAGCAGTGTTGTACTGAGCTTTAAAAATAAAGTAAAATAAAAGGTCTGATTTCTACCTTAGGGCTATTACTGTGACATACTTAACCCACTATGGTTAAATGCAAGCTAACAATGACAACAAGCGTACAAAGACTCTAAAAATAAGACAATGAACACAAGCTGAAATGAGCATTTTCCAATAAAACTCTCCATTCAGGGTACACATTTCTTTTGGAAGACTAAATTGGCTATATTCCACAAAATTATAAGTGTAGGCTTTTATTGCATAGAGTACTATTTTGAAATGTTGATTACATTTTTGAAACAATAGATTAGGAGAATTTATGTTTGGAATACATGATATTTTCTATCCATTTATTCCTGATAACTTGTACTTGTAATTCAATCACATTAACATGATGATTAGCATACCTAGTTGTGGAGATCAGGGCTTACTTTATGGCCTAAGAGTAGGTTATACTTAATTTTTAAGTAACTAGAGAAATGCAAATTATCTAATTTGAGAGTGAAATTATTGTACTTATGCATTTAAAATCAGTTATGTTAACTGGTTCCAAAATTTCAAAGTAAACTATTGTCTCATTTACTTAATAATTACCATAAAGGAGTGTCCAAATGTCAATTTTGACATATATTCACATGCATACCATACACACACACACTCACACACACACACACACACACACACATACACACACACACATTATTTTTCATTTAACATACTTAAAGCCATAACATTTTTCAGTGAATATAGTATCTGAGTGAATTGCATATCTAATCACCATTTAATCACTCTTTCTGTCTCCAGTGATGATATTTGGCCATAAAGTCTACTTTTGTTGACATTTATGAAGGTCTGTTATGTTTAGCCTGCAGCCTTAGCACTGTGGCATCCACTCCCATCAGATTTCAGAAGCCAAGTAGGGTCAGGCCTGATTAGTACATGGATGGGAGACCACCTGGGAACATAAGGGAGAATGAACCTGCAACCCACTCCCAAAAGTCAATCTGCCATTGATAACCCTATGAGTAGCAGAGAAGCACTGAAAATAGTGTTTTACCTGTTGTATGTATGATAGCTATAAGTCACATACCGACTCCACAGCACCTAACAACAGCAACAACATTATGCTTAAGATATTTTGCTTATTTGTTTTTAATTCTAATACATTTTGCCTGTATTATAAGTTATGTTATTAATATCCAATGTTTAAAGTTTTCATAATGTAGATATGAGTACTCTGATATTTTATTTAACTATCCAAATTATTTTTGCATGTAATAATTCTGTTATCAATAGTCTGTTGTCTTTGCTTAAATAGTTATTCATCTTATCTCAAATTTTCTATTCATTTAACTCTTGATTTTTAATATATATTAATATGATGCTTATGTAATAAATTCTTAATTGATCCATGAGTAATTTTAAGTTTTGGAGTTGTC
>VMDO01035991.1:0-15512 GCA_007922755.1 Pedetes capensis
TTGGTACTGGGGGTTGAACCCAGGGCCTCACGCTTGCATGCTCTGCAAGTGCTGGACCACGGAGCTGCACCCCCAGCCCATTTTTTTTTTACTTTTTGAGACAGGGTCTCGCTAAATTACGCAGACTACCTCTGGTCTCAAACTTGCGATCCTCCTGCCTCCGCCTCCGGAGCCGCTGGGATTACAGGTGTGCGCCACCGCGCCCGGCCATTTTTTACTTTTTTGAGACAGGGTCTCGCTACGTTATGCAGACTGCCTCTGGTCTCAAACCTGCGATCCTCCCGCCTCCGCCTCCCCAGCCGCTGGGATTACAGGCGTGCACCACCGCGCCTGGCTATAAAAGAGTTCTTTGGATCTGCAGCAAGGCTTTCCTGCTGCAACAAGGGACCTCAGCCTCATGATGGCTGGAGTGGCTGCTCCCGGGGACCGGAGGGCTGGTCCACCTCCTGATCTGCCCTGGTCTGTCCCCAGCAGGCAGCTGCTCTCCACCTGTTTCAGAGCCTGGAGGCACTTGGTGTGCTGGCGGTGGGCGGTGCGTTCAGCAAGGGCGCTGAGACGCCGGCAGCTGTTGCGAAAGGGACTCCAGGCCCTGCGAGTGGCCCTGTGGTTCCGCGAGGCCCAGCTGGAGGAGGCACGGGAGCGGCACTTGAAGGCCCTGCTGGCCCGGAGCTTCCATGAGGTCAGGGGTCTCCAAGTTGGGGCAGGAGGGAGGTGATGAAACTCCAGTGTGTCTGGGGAAGAAGTTCCATCTACAGAGAAGGGACCTATTGGACCCAGGTTACACCTCAGGTCTATTCAGCACCAGAACCAGCTCTGCCCAGGTTCAACTCCTGCCTCTGCCACTTTCTAGCTGAGTGACCTTGGGCAAATTACTGAACCTCTCTGTGCCTCAGTCTCTTTATCTTTAAAATGGGACAATAACAGCATATATCTCTCAGGGTTGTTGTGAGACTAACTTAATGCATGTAAAAACCTTGATGTCTGCCTAACACTTAGCGAACACTGTGTGAGCAGTTACTATTTTTCATTAGTAACTTTTCAGCTGGTACTGGCTGGGTGCATGGATGTTCATCCTTCCTTGGGAAAAAGGTGCTCTGGGGAGGCCCTGCCCTAGGTTTTTGTTTGTTTGTTTGTTTTGTTTTGTTTTTTGTGATACTGGGGGTTGAACCCAGGCCCTCACGCCTCCATGCTTTGCAAGTGCTAGGCCACTGAGCTGCGCGCCCCCAGCCCGTTTTTTTTTTTACTTTTTTTGAGACAAAGCCTTACTAAATTACATAGACCGCCTCTAGTCTTGATCCTCCCGCCTCTGCCTCCCGAGCCACTGGGATTACAGGCGTGCGCCACTGCACCCGGCTCTGCCCTAGGTTTTTTCTCCCAAGGGAAAGCTCTGGCTCTTGGGATTCATTGCTCCATCCATCCACTCATCCACTCATTCATTCATTCATTCATTCCCAAGGAGGCAGAGTGGCACAATGGTTAGGACCAGAGGCTTTGGATAGGAATGTCTGACTCCTTGCCACCCTCCTCTGCTGCTCCCGTGGGAGGTCACAGCTGACAGCCCCCTGCTCCTTCTCTTGACCCAGTGGCGACACCTCGCTCTGCAGCAGAAATGGGGGCAGTCCCACGCTCACACCATGTCAGGACCCCCTGCTTCTGGGGGAGGCCAGGGCCGAGGCCCCTCGTCAGGAAGAATGGATGTGGTGGACGCCACCCAGAGGGGCAGGTAAGCTGGGAGCCCCCAGGCCGGTTGGTGTGGCCTGGGCAGCGGGTGGCTTCCCCCACCCTCTGCTTCCTGCCTTGCTTCCCCCACCCCCTCCCCCACAAGATAGTGAGGATGAGAAAAGCCGACGAGCACAAAGATCTGGGCAAAAAGATGCCCATTGTAGCACCATTTGTGATTACAACAAATGAGTGCACCAGGGTTTAACCATGTGGTAAACGGTGGGTCAACCGCTCATGTGATGTTATGAAGACTTTCAAAATTCCTCCCCTCTCTTCTTTTCCCTTGTTTTTTCTTCTTGATATCTTTATTGGGTTTCTTTCTAATCATAGTATGCTTGATTTAAAAAACAATTCACAATAGTCCCAACTGTGGCAGCACAATCTTGTAATCCCAGCACTCTTGGGAGGCTGAGGCAGGAGGATCATGAGTTTGAGGCCAGCCTGGACTACACAGCAAGAGAAAAGAAAGGAAGGAAGGAAGGAAGGAAGGAGAGAAAGAGGGGCAGAGAGGGAGGGAACAAAGAAAAGAGGGAGGGAAGAAAAGAAGGGAGGAAGAAAGGAAAGAGAAAAAAGTGTGAGGGAGGAAACAAACCAAAAATCCCAAATTCAGAATGTTGAATGTATATAAATTAACCTGAAAGCTTCTTGAAAGTATTTTTATGGTTGTTTGCGTAGAATTTTTAAAGACAAGGAAAATGCTTAACATGACAATGTTAAATGAGTGAATAAATAAATAAGGAGGGCCAGGTACTGTGATATGTGCCTATAATCCAAGCAATTTGGGAGGCTGAGGCAAGAGGATCACAAGTTCAGGGCCAGAGGCAGCCCTGTACAATTTAGCAAGACCCTGTCTCAAAATAAAAAATAAAAAATGGGTTAGGGGCACAGCTTAGTGGTGCCTAGCACACAGGAGGCCCTGAGTTCATCCCCCACTACTGAAAAAAAATTAAAAGGAGGATAAAAAATAGTATCTAAAATACTTTTCCCAACCACGTAAAATAGTGTGTAGAAAAAGGACCCGTTTTACTGTGTGTGACTATATTTAACACTCCTCAACTGTGCAATTTTAAATGGGTGTGATGGTATATCTCCTGTTATGTATATTTTCCCGCAGCTAAGTTAAAAAAAATCAATATTTCATTTTTTAAAGTTCTGAAAGGGCAATGGTACCTATCTCTGGAGCAGGAGGATTAAAGTGGGTCATTTTCTTCCACATTTCCCCAAATTTCCATGACAGCAGTGTGCTGTTCTTGTTCTTATTTTTAAATTGAACAAATATATTTAAAATAACTAAGTGATATTTACTTTAATACATTTTTATTGTGAGATATATATATATATATATATATATATAAATGTAGGACGCTGGGGCTGGGATTTAGCTCAGTTGGTAGAGCACTGCTCTGCAGTCTCTGAGGTCCCCGGTTCGATTCCCAGCACTGCAAAAATGGGAGAAGGACCTGGCAATCCACTCCCAAGGCAATTCCGAAACAGCCATTGAAAACCCTAAAAGGGTCGCTATAAGTCGGACACGACTCGACAGCACCTAACAACAACAACAAGTAGGACGCTGGAAGTGTAGCTCCGGGGTAGCATAGTGGAGGAGCCTGTGCAGGGCCCCGGGTTTCATCCCCAGTCCCACAAAGAAAAATAAATAAGTAAAAATGTCTAAACAGTATTGAAGAGAATAAAGTGGGCTGGGCGCGGTAGTGCACGCCTGTAATCCCAGCGGCTTGAGAGGCGGAGGCAGGAGGATTGCAAGTTTGAGACCAGAGGCAGTCTGCATAATTTAGCGAGACCCTGTCTCAAAAAGTAAAAAAATGGGCTGAGGGTGCAGCTCAGTGGTCCAGCACTTGCAGAGCATGCAGGCACAAGGCCCTGGGCTCAACCCCCAGTACCACACACACACACACAAAAAAAAACAGAGACAGAGAGAGAGAGAGAATAAAGTAAAAGCGCCCCCCAACCACAAATAAAATGAATGGTGGGGAATGGAAGGGGGTGTGGCCCAGCACCATCTGCTCCCACCTCGGCTGGAGGGGGCAGGTAGGGACTGCCCAGCCGCAGAGGCTTTGTTTTATTCCTGAACCACTTCACTCTCAGTCCAGGGAGCCTGAGGCAGGAGGAAGGAGCTGGGCCTATTATGCCATTGCAGCCTGGGCCGAGACCAGACTGTGGGGATGAGAGAGTCCAGGTCCTGGAGGCCCTGCAGTGCCTGGCAGGTGAGATGGTGGAGCTCTGGGAAAGGGGGTGCTGGGAACAGGGCCACCCCAGCAGGGCGTGGGTGGAGTCTGTCGTGCACCTTAGTATTTAGTGAGTATTTGCTTTGGCATCAGGATCCCTTTTGAGCCTCCCTGTGACCTCCCTCATGGTATTGTGTCCATTTTACTAATGGGGAACTGAGGTTCAGAGAAGTTAAACAATCAGCTTAACGACACACAGCACGAGAGGTGTACATTCTGCACACCAGTGGCTTGATTGTGAGGTTTATATATTTATTTATTTATCTTTACTTTATTTATATTTATTTATTTATATTTATACTTTAGTTATACTTTAGTTATTTATTTATAAATAAGCTATTATATAATTTAATAAATAAATTATTATATAAGTATTATTATATAAATATATAAATTATATGAATAATTATATAAAATTATATAATTATATATCATATATAAATATATATGATATATAATATATCATATATAAATATATAATATAATAATATATATTATATATGATATAAGAATATAAAATAATATAAATTATATATAAATTATTATATAATTTAATAAATAAATTATTATATAATAAATTATTTATGCTTTATATAATTTATACTTTATATAATAAATTATTTATACTTTATTTATACTTTATTTATTTATATTTATACTTTATTTATTTATATTTATTTACTTATTATCTTTACTTGGGGTTGAACCCAGGGCCTCACGCATACTTTGCAAGTGCCCTACTACTAGATGGCATCCGCGGTCCCAGTTTTTATTTTTATTTTTTGTTTTGAATCAGGGTCTTGTTAAGTCACGCTGGCTGCCTCTGGACTCGAACTTGCCATCCTCCTGCCTCCATCTCCCGTCTCTGGGGTGACAGGTGTGTGCCACTGCGCCCGGCTTGAGCATGGGATTGTCTGTTGCTCACTCACGGCTCACTCGAGCCAGGGAGTCCCAGAGATGGGATGAGTGGTTGCCCAGGGGTCAGCAGCACCCCTGGGCCCACAGCCTCCCCTCTGCTGACCCTCCTTCCTTCCATCCACAGTCCACCTCCTGCCGTGCCAGAAGGACTGGGTCAGACAGGAAAGGAGAGGCTGGGGGAAGCCTGCTGGGCCACGTGGAGGACTCAGGAGACAGGGAGCTCCCTGCCAGGCCCCCGAGCCCCAGAGAGCCCAGCTGCGAAGGTAGGGGTCGTGGAGGAGGGTGGGAGGGGGTCTCTCTGAGTCAGCTCCTGCCACCAGCTCGTAAGATGGGATGCACATCAGAAATGAAAGCAGCAGCCACTTCCTGAGCAGCCCCCGGCCTGCCTGCCCTCCCAGGGCTGGGGCTCCAAAGCCTAGCTGGCCTCCTGCCTGAGCCCACACCCGAGCGGAGCCCATGGCCCTTGGGGGGCAGGCTGTTGTTGTTGTTGTCAGGTGCCATCAAGTCAGTATCTGACTCATAGCGACCCTCATAGGGTTTTCAATGGCTGACTGTTTCCGGATTGCCTTGAGAGTGGATTGGCAGGTCCTTCTCCCATTTTTGTGGTGCTGGGAATTGAACTCGGGACCTCAGAGACTACAGCACAGCGCTCTACCAACTGAGCTAAATCCCAGCGCATAGGAGAGTGCAAATGTCACCTGAGTTAAGTGCTGGAAGGGGAGGAACGCAGATCTATATTTCTTTTTCTTTTTCTCCTTGTGGTTACCTTTTTATTTTATTTTATTTTTTGTGGTACTGGGGGTTGAACCCAGGGCCTTGTGCCTGCATGCTTTGCAAGTGCTGGACCACTGAGCTGCACCCCCAGCCCATTTTTTTACTTTTTGAGACAGGGTCTCGCTAAATTATGCAGACTGCCTCTGGTCTCGAACTTGTGATCCTCCTGCCTCCGCCTCCCGAGCCCCTGGGATTGCAGGCATGCGCCACTGTGCCCAGCTCTTATTTTTTAATTTTTGAGACAGTGTCTCACTATGTAGCCCAGGCTGGCCTGGAACACATCATCTTCCTGCCTCGGCCTCCCGAGTGCTGGGATTGCCGGCGTGCACCACCACGCCTGGCTACTGTCCCTGTATTTTAAGAGAAAAAAATTCCAGTGAGCAGGATTGTCGCACTAGAGCCTTGTCAGTACGGGATGGGGACAGGGTGTTTTGAGATAAGGTTGGAAATGGGGGCGGGGGGGCTTGTAGGCTGAGGGAAGAGCTGAGATCCCATCCGGGGGATTGAGCAGGAGAGTGAGAAGATTCGCCTCGCGACTGTGGCCGCATTGCTCTGGTCATTGGCCCGGAACTGACTGCAGGAGCAGAGGTGGGTGCAGGAGGCCAGGTGAGAAGCTGCTGTGCCCTCCAGGCACCCAGATGTGGTGCTACCATGGCTCCAGCAGGTGGCGCGCTGAGGTCCTCACACTGCCCACCTCACAGATGAGGATCAGGGGCTCCGAAGGGGCCGCTGGAGACCTCAGCGGGCATCCGGAGACGCATCTAGGAGCCTTTCCCTCCGCCCCCTAGGTGCTTTGGGGCGTGGCTACAGTTCGTGCAGAGAACAGCCCGGTACCGGCACCACCTGGCCCGGCACCAGGCGGGGACCCTGAGGAGGTGCCTGGGATGGTGGGTACAGATGAAGCGTCTCCAGGCCTCGGATGGGGCAAAGGTGACCCAGCTGGCCCTGGGCCAGCAGAAGGCAGGTGAGTGAGCGGGAGGTCAGGGTCCCCTTTCCACCCATCCAGAGCCTCTACCAGGCAGACTTTCTTCAAGTAGCCCCAGGGAGTGCTGGGCATGGTGGCGCTAGCCTGTAATCCCAGCGGCTTGGGAGGCGGAGGCAGGAGGATCGCAAGTTGGAGGCCAGAGACAGTCTGCATAACCTAGCAAGACCCTGTCTCAAAAAAAAAAAAAAAAAAAGGGCTGGGGGCCCAGCTCAGTGGTCCAGCACTTGCAGAGCATGCAGGCGCGAGGCCCTGGGTTCAACCCCCAGTACCACACACACACACATACACACACACACACACACACACACACACACAGGAGCCCCAGGGGACTCACGGATTCTTGGGATGGAAGAATGGGGGGGGGCGGCTTTCCAAGAGGGCATCCTGCCATGCCTGGGAAATCGGGGGGGACCCGGCCACATCCCCTCTCCTCTCAACCCCCAGTGTCCTAGAAACAAAAGGGGCTTTGTTCTGTCCTCTGCCTCAGGCTGCCTTAGCCTGGGTTGTCCCCTGTCCTGCCAGGAAGGGATGTGGTCCCCAATCCCAGGATGCTCCTGGTCTGTTGAGGGGTGCCCAGCCCTGCCCCCACCGACTGTAAGAGATGGGGCCCTGGATGGAGAGTTTGGAGGCATGGGCAGAGTCCACGAGGGGAGAGGCCCCAAGCAGGAGTGAGGCTGTCGCTGGGTGTAGCTTTGGGCAGAGCGAGGACCACGGTTCATCTCCTGACTGCTCTTCAGGGAACATGGCCCTCAGCAACTCGGCCCCTGCAGCCACCACAACCCAGGGCCTGGAGACGGTGGCCGAGGCCCAGTGGCCACCCCAGGAGCCTGGCTGGGGCTCCCTGCAGGAAGCCTGCCGGAGACTGGCCCTGCGCCAAGCCCTGCGGCTCTGGAGGACCCGGCTTTGCCAGTACCAGCAGGCCACGTAGGTGTCCAGGAGCTTGGGGCCCAGGCTGTCTGGGGGACGGGGCGGGGGGGTACATGAGCAGTGCTCGGGTCCAAGAGCAGCGTCCCATGGGGCATGGACCACATCCCCCCTCCTCTCTGAAGCCTGCAGGGGACCTGGCACCTTGTGGCACACTGGTGCCCAGCGATGTCAGGCCCTGGGAGGTGGCCAAGGGAACCTGAGACAGTGACTGAGCAGACAGCCGCTGGAGGTCCCTAGCGATCCCTTCTTGGTGCCACCTTCACAAGGACACTGGGCGCTAGGATTCCAAGCCCAGGCTGAATGGTGTGGAGGGGAGGGCTAGGGTCAGCGGGGGCAGCTTCCCTGACAGGATGTCCAGGAACAGAAGCCAGAAGTTGCAGGGTTAAGAATTCTGTCCTTAGCCAGGTGCCAGGGTGCATGCCTGTCATCCCAGCTCCTCGGCAGGCTGAGGAAGAGGACTGAGAGCTGGAGGCCAGCGGGGTTACATACGGAGACCCTAACAACAACAACAAATCCGTGAAAGCCGCGTCCCTGACATCTGTCTTCCCCATACCACTTGGCCCACTTGGACCTGTGTCATTCTCTTGTTACTGGGACAAAATAACCAAGAAAACTAAAGGAGGGGAGATTTATTTTAGGTCATTGTTTCAGAGGTTTGGGTCCATGGCCTCTTAGCTCAGTTGTTTCTGGGTGGGGTGAAGCAGGATATCACAGCGGGGAGCATGTGGTGTCGGGGAAGCAGGGGGAGTGGGAGGGAGAGAGAGAAGAGGAGAGGAGAGGAGAGAAGGGAGAGGGAAAGAGAAAGAAGGAAAGAGAAAAAGAAAGAAGGAAAGCGAAAGAAAGAAGGAAAGAAAAAAAGAAAGAAAAGGAAGGAAGGAAGAGGAAGGGAAAGAAAAAAGAAAAGAAAAAAGAGAAAGAGAAAAGAGGAAGGGAGGCAGGGAGGGAGGGAATGAAAACGAGAATTAGTGCCCAGGCCCTGGGCACTAAATTCATCCTTCAAAGCCACGCCCCTACAGACCTACTTCCGCCTAAAGTCACTTCTCAATAGCGCCACCAGCTGGCAACAAAGTTTTCAACACCTGAGCCTCAGTCCCTACTGTAACAGGCCCCCCAGTCTCTTTCAGTGATCCCCAAACTCCACTCCCCAGCCCCTCAGAAGGCAGCGCTCCTTCCCCCAGGCTGTGACCTTGGCCTTCAGGCAGGAGGGTGCAGGCGGTAGCACCCTGTCAGGTACCCGGGCTGTCCTGCCGGCCTACGATGAGTCCCAGGTTTGGAGTTTGGGGAAATGACCTTCCCCTGGGCCTCAGTTTTCCCGTTTTTGTGACAACAGAGGCAGAGGTCCCGGTGGGGTTATGTACGTGGCTCTGTAGTCAGGGCTCCCCTGGGTCCCAGCTCCCCCGTGAACAGCTACGCGGCCCCTCCCTGCCCTGGGAAAGGGCGAAGAGCACCAGGTGATGCGGGTGCAGGTCCGCCCAGCCTTAGCTGCTCCTCACGGTAGCCGGGGAGCTCTGGGAAATTCCAGAGCCCCAGACCAGGAAGTTAGAATCTGGGGGATGGGACCCTAGTGAGTGGCAGTCTTTCCCTCTTCCTCTGTCTTTCTTGGTGCTGGGGATTGACCCCAGGGCTCCGCCACTGAGCCAGGGCATCGATATTTCTCTAAGCCCCCAGCAATCCCAGCATGCAGCCTGTTCAGGAGCAGGGGGCCAGGGCCTGACCCACAGCCTGGCCCATGGAGCACCCCCTCCCCAGGATTCACCTGTCCATTCTTCCTACAGCTCCTTTCTCCAGGGCCTGCAGCAGAGGACACTACGGCGCATCCTCAGTTCGTGGCGCTTGAGGGCGTGGGGCCCAGATACCCTGTCAGGCAGTTGCAAGACCACAGTGGCCCTGGAGCCCTGGGGCAGGGGCCAGGGAGAGGAGCCTGGGCTGGGCTGCAGCCCTCCCCCAGGCTCTCTGGAGAAGGTGAGGGGCAGGGTGCAGGGATGGGCTGGGGCAGGCCAGGGGAAAGGTGGGGGCCCAGGACTCCACACCCACCTCCCGGGAGCTCTCCCAGGGGAGTGTTCTGTGGGCGGCAGGGGAGTGTTCTGTCGGCGCCAGGGGTTCTGTCTTCTGCTCTGGCAGGTGCAGGCCCAGCGGTCCTGGGGCGATGGGAAGAGGTGCCGTCGTGTCCTCCAGAGGCGGTAGGGACCCTCCCCAGGATGGGTGAGCCGGGCTGCCCACCCACCGTGGACTCGCTGGTGTCCAGCCCCTCCCCCCACCAATCCTTGTCAGCATTGCCCCTAGGGTCTGCACCCCAAGGGGCTCCCCTCTTACTCCCCAGGCTCATGTCCCCTCAACTCTTCCTGTCCTGCTCTGTCCTACTTTGAGGGATGGGAGTGGGCAGAGGGGCTCCGCAAGGTTGAGGCTGTCCTTGGAGAGGTCACGGCTGAGGTTCCCTCATTCATTCATTCCTAGCACAGGGCTTGAGAGGTCTGCCTGAGGCCTAATACCAGCTTTGGGCCTCACTGGCTGTGTGACCTTGGGCAAGTTGCTTGATGTCTCTGTGCTTCTGCTTCCCTATCTGTAAAATGGGGACAATAATAGTATCCCTACCAATTTGGCATTATTACATAGGGTCACATACATCCCCTAACACAATACCCAGTACATGGTAAGCATTCCATTCACAACAAGGTTTCTGGCTGGTAGCTGAGCACTGGCCTTGGCATTGGGAGTTGAGTCCCTTGCTACCCCCACCACCTGTCATTGTGACCCTTAGAGGGGCATTTGACCCCCCATGTCCCTAGCAGGCCAGCCTCCCCCATGATGGAAGCAGGAGAGGCCTAAGCCCCGACCTGCAGCTGAGGGGAGAAGAGGCGAGGGCTGGGCCAGCCTAGGGTGGCAGTGACCGTCCTCAAGTGGACACTCCCTTCCTAGCATCCTCCTTAGCTGGAGCCACTGGACAGCAGCTCAACGGGTCCGGAGAGAAGCGGCTACCTGCTGGGCCTGGGTTCGGAGCTGCAGGGCCGCGCTGGGCCTGTGGCGGCGGCAGCTGGCACAGTGGCAGGCAGCGGAGCAGTGGGTCCAGGAGCGGACGTGGGGGCTGACGAGAGAGGCCCTGCATTGCTGGCAGAGTGAGCCAAGGGTGGGGCCAGGGGGCACCTTGGGGAGGGAAGAGCCAGGGGTCCTTGGTGAGACCCAGGGTGCCACCGCCGGGGGGGACAGCCTAGGGACGGAATCCCCGCAAGGCTCACCCAGGACCGGGGGCTGGGATCCTGCAGTCTGGGGTTCAAATCCATGCTCTACCATACCCTGGCTGAGTGTGCCTTAAAAAGCGGCTTGACCTCTCTGAGGGCCAACCTGCTCATGTGTAACATGGGGAATATGTAAGAGACCACCAGCTGGGGTCACCATGGGGGTCCTCGGAGTCAGCCTATATGAAGTGGTTGGCCCCAAACTTAATTCCTAGCTAGTGTCCCCAGCGCTGTCCTTGTCACCCTTGATAGGCTTCCAGGACTCCCTGGCCTGTGCTCCAAGATGAGGGAGTGGCAGGCAGAGCAGTGGAACTCTTCAGGCTCCAAAGAGTCAGACAGGGAGAGGGAAGTCGAGGCAGGGGGACGGCACAGGCTGAGGCCGGGAGATGAGAAGGATGAGGCTTGCTGGGCCAGCTGGGGTGCTGCAGCCTGGAAGGGGAGCAAGGATTTGGAAGGAGGAGGGAACCCAGGCAAGTCACAGTAAGCTCCAGGAGCCTCCGATCCATTGCTGTGTAACAAATGGCCCAGTACTTAGAAGGTATAATTAATTAATTGTTCGTGGTGCTGGGGATGGAACCCACAGCGTGGCACGTGCAAGGCAAGCACTCTACCTCTGAGCTAATCCCCAGCCCTTCCTTACTAGTTTTGAGCCACAATTAGTTTCTCAGGAGTCTGGGGTAGAAATGGCCAGCCATCAGTGCAAGCAGGGCACCCACTCCCAAGCTCCCACATGTGGGCACTGGCAGGCGTTGTCATGTGGGCCTCTACAGGGCCAACACATGAGTGGCAGTTGGTTCCCCCAGGTGAGAGGGAGTGTGCCCAAGCCAGAAGCTACGATCTCTGATGACTGAAGCTACAATCTCTGATGACCCAGAAGTGGCCTGAATTCCGTTTATTAGAAGCAAGTCAGTCCAACCCAAAAATCCAGGGGGCCATACACAGGCCACAGACATGATGGGAGTCACTGAAGGCCCTTCAGAGGCCACACACTACACTGATAGGTCATATTAATGGGTAGTAGGCTTGTGTCCTGTCCCTTGGGGACAGCTGCTTCTCCAGCCCAATTCTTGCCTATCAGGAACACTGGCTCAGGAATGCCAACCTTTCTCATTTCTAAAAAGAAACTAGAAATCTAGGGTTTTTTTTTTGTTGTTGTTTGTTTGTTTGTTTGTTTGTTGGTACTTGGGGTTAAACCTAGGGCCTCATGCTTGCATGCTTGGAAGTGCTGGACCGCTGAGCTGCACCCTCAGCCCAATTTTTTAATTTTTTGAGACAGAGTCTCGCTAAATTACACAGACTATCTCTAGTCTTGAACTTGGGATCCTCCTGCCTCTGCCTCCCAAACCGCTGGGATTACAGGTGTGCACGACTGCACCCAGCTGGCTTGAAATCTAGATTTTCCACATCTGCATTCTCCTGATGCCTAAACATGGCCAAGAAACTTAAAGCAAAATGAAACCATGGGCTGGGGATGTTGCTCTGTGGCAGAGTGTGTGCTTAGCATGGATGAGACCCAGTGTTCCGTCCCCAGCACCAGTAAAACAAACAAAAAGCCGACAGCTCCGTGAGCTGGCTCGGCCTGCTGACCTGTGGGACAACTGAAATAGGAGCATTTTAGCCCTGACAGTCGGGGTGTCGGCTTCTCTTCCTAAGCTGGTGGGGGCAGAGGGCTGGCTGAGCAAAGCCGTGGGAGAGGCCGGGGTGTACCCAGCGGCGCTTGGTCTCTCTGGCCCAGGGCAGCACTTTCTGCAGGCACAATACCAGAGGTGGCAGCAGGTCCACCTCCTGGCCCTGCGGAGCACTGTGTTTCAGCACTGGTGGCAGGCAGCAGCACTTCGGACACACATGAAGAGGTGGGTGAGCCTCCCCACCCTGAGAAAGACTGGGGGCCCCAGGGAATAGGAGGGTCAGGGAAGCGCAGACCTGGGAAAGGAGGGGGTGCACGCAGGGAGACCCCACTAGAGGGCAGGGCATGCCACCATGGTATCACTCTGTGTTTGGGGGTGAGTGGCAAGCTCCTGCCCTGACCACCCCCACGAGTCACCTCCAGGCCATGTCAGTCATGTGGCTTTAAAGGACAGTTAGAATAACAGAAGTGGGCTCCTGGGACATCCGCCACTGCCCTGGAAGCTTCCCTTCACACTAGCCAGAAGGGAGTGAGATCAAATCTTTTAATTTAAAAAAATTTATTTACTTTTGCGGGGCACGGTGGCACATGCCTGTAATCCCAGCGGATCGGGAGGCGGAGGCGGGAGGATCACAAGTTTGAGACCAGAGGCAGTCTGCATAACTTAGACCCTTTTTCAAAAAAAAAAAAAGAAAAAGGGCCGGGGGCGCAGCTCAGTGGTCCAGCACTTGCAAACCATGCAGGCCTAAGGCCCTGGGTTCAACCCCTAGTACTGAAAAAAAAAAATTTACTTTTAAAATTTTGCTTTGTGGTACTTGGGAGTTGAATCCAGGGCCTCAAACATGCTTCGCAAGTGCTCCACCGTGGAGCTCTACCCCTGACCTTTTCTTGTGTGTGTGAGACAGGGTCTTGCGGAGTTACACAGGCGGCCTCTGGCCTTGAACCTGCGGTCCTCCTGCCTCTGCCTCCCGAGTTGCTAGGATGACAGACATGCACCCCTGCGCCCGACTAATTCATTTACTTTTTTATGGTGCTGGAGTTCAAACCCAGGGCCACATGCAGAAGTAATTTAAAGGGAGATAGTCTAGCAAAACTCCTGTAGGGTTCATTAATGATTTTTTTTTTTTTTTCAGTACTGGGGGTTGAACCCAGGGCCTCACGCTTGCATGCTCTGCAAGTGCTGGACCACTGAGCTGCACCTCCAGCCCATTTTTTTTGCTTTTTGAGACAGGGTCTCGCTAAGTTACACAGACTGCCTCTGGTCTCGAACTTGCGATCTTCCCGCCTCCACCTCCCGAGCCGCTGGGATTACAGGCGTGCACCACCACACCCAGTTTGGGGTTCATTAATGAATATGTTAAAATTAAGCAGCAGGGGCAGGTGATGCCCACAGTATACCCCAAATTTGCAGATGTTCACGATGTCCCCACGAGGGCAGTGACGCATTGGCACAGAGCAGCTGATGCCTGTGCTTTCCCTTCGGAGGGGCTGGGTGGTTCCTTTGCCACTCAGAAAGGAGGCCCAGGCTCTTCCTTTCCCTCACCAACAGCCTAGGCAATCGAGGGTGAGCGGCACAGGGCTGTAAACCCCCAAGTGCTGGGTCCCCACCCATTCCCCAGGGCAGCATCTGCTCCCTGAGCCTGAGGTTCAAAGTCAAGGGTCTGTGTGTGCCTAGGACCCTAAAGGAAAGCGAGGGCTTTCCTGACACCTCATCAGTTTAAGGCATGGGGCTGTGTACGCCAGCCGCGTGCAGAATAATGTGTGCTATATTGTAGGGGGTTGCTGGTGTCATTTTGAAGAAATGTGACTTTCGGCTCAGAGCCAGCCAGGCCTTTCCTGTGCTTTTGCTTTGCAGCTACTTCCAGGCCTGGTGTGAGCTTGTGAGAGACACAGGGGCCAAGCGCCAAGCCTTCCAGGAGGGTCTGAGGAGGAGGGCGCTAGAGGCTGCATTTGCCACCTGGCGGGAGGCCCAAGGGCCAGCAGCCCGGGCCCAGGAGCAGCGCAGGGGCCAAGTGTCCACTGTGTGCTGGAGAAGCCGCGTGCAGCAGGGCCAGGGCCGGGTAGACAGGCAGCTGAGGAAGGCCCGGGCCCAGCAGGACTTCGCAGCATGGCAACCGGCCCTAGGCTGGCGCCGTGAGTCCCAGCAGCAGGATGAAGGCAGAGCTTGGGCCAGGGCCCAGATGGACGTGTGTGGGACCCTGTGGGTACACAAGTTCTGCCTTGGCCAGGTCAGCGGAGACCACGCTGCCCAGCAGCTAAGTGCCCGGTAAGTGCCCTGGGCTGAGGGCGGCCACACACCGTGCTTCCAGCTCAGGCCTTGAGCTTGTTTTTGGCAAGAGCAGGGCATGGGGCATGGCTGGGTGCCTGGGAGAGGCCATCTTGGCCGCTGCAACTGGTCCAGGTGTGAATCCCAGCTCTGCCACTTCCTGACTGTGACCGCTCCGTAGGGAAGTCACTGGCCGTAGCCAACCTCCCTTGCAGCATGGCCAGGCGTGTGGACAGCCAGAGGCAAGTTTGGTGGTGGTGGTGGGGGCCGGAGAGGGACACGGAGGGGAGGCAAAGTGTAGCTGGCAAGCCTGTCCTCTGTGGCCCCTAAACAGCATGCTTGTCACTGGTGTGCAATATTCTCTCCATGCCCGTTTACCCAGATTCTCCAGAAGAGGGACAGGTGGCTGGGCACAGGCCTGGCGGGGGCTCCCTGCAGGTGTGGCTCACAGTCCTGACCCAGATGGCCTGGGGGGTGGGGTCTGCCTCCTCCAGGGTCTCAGAGGCTTGGGTGCAGTCTGCAGCCCGGGGCCACATCCAGCGAGCTTCTGTCACCCAGCTCTGGCAGGCTGGGCTGAGCCGTCTCCTGCAGACCCACTGGGTGCAGTGGCGGACGGCGCTGCTCAGAGTGCGGCTGGAACTGCAGATCCAGGCCCAGGGTGCTGACCTCAGGCACGGGCCCAGGCTGGCCAGCAGAGGGTACGTTCTGCTGATAGACACCCCAGCCCCATGGAAGCAGGTGAGGTGGGGCCTAGGTGGGGTGGGGGTCTGTATGTCACCCTCCGACCACCAGCCTCAGAATCAGCTTGTTTTAGCTC